>JALPQI010001709.1:0-111019 GCA_025490895.1 Thaumatotibia leucotreta
TGTATCGAATAACTTTTTTCATAACAAGTGCCTTAAAAATAGAAATTAACTCACGCGAAGCGTGTGCAATGTTTACTTTTCCGCACTAGTTAGGAAAACACTTTTCCGCTTGCCATAATGGCGCTTAGACAAATAATTTGTATCATCATCATCATCATCATCACATCAGCCGAAAGACGTCCACTGCTGAACATAGGCCTCCCCCAAAGATTGCCACGATTATAATTTGTATAAACAGAAGGAATAATCTTACAAAACCCATTAGAATTTCAATTAGTTATACTTTTGCCGTGTGTCGGCAGTAAAGAATACATCTGTCACCACCCCAACACTTCCCGCGGATGTCACTGACCATTTTTTGACAAAAGATTGATGATGGGCAGCAGCGTCATCATATTGGACACATTACTGCGATCGCCGATCCGCTTGCCCAGCGTGGCGATTATGGGCATTTACCTCTTAATGCGTCTATAAGCATAGTTAATAGATAGTAGAGGCCTATGTGGACTGAGATAGGCTGATGATAGCCTCATAGTTGCATTTGCCTCAGCCGACCTCAATTTTATCCTTTAGTACCACAGATGTCATATATACCATATATCAAACAAACGTATCTAGCTAGTTACTTAGCGAGTCAAATGAACTCAGTGAAATCCACTGAGTTGTCCGTCTTTGCTTGCAGCTTTCGGGCGTCAAATTTTGCATTCAAGTTGAAGTGAACAAAAACATTAGAATTCTAATAATGCCTCCTTAAGTAATATTAATTGCAACAACACAAAAAATATGAATACTCAGGGGCCTGAGACATATTTAAAATCGCTCTGCCTCTGACACGCTCGGCCGCCATACAAATGAATGAACTTGTTTCTTCTATCCAAATCTAATTCTGTGTTTAGTACCGTTTGGTAGCCAAAGTTTTGTAACCAGCTTCGAAAAGGGAGAAAATCCCATTAGGAAACTGGCTTTAAATCGGGACATTACCAATTTGTAATTTACCACGTACATACTACCAAATCTAGCTACCAAACGGTACTAAAGGATTTTTGTGCTGATTTAGACTATCTTAGAGAGAACACTACTAAATTATTTTTATTTTTTTGTTATTAACACTTTCATTGCGGGCGAGTGCTGCGCTCGTAGCCGATCCCGTGATTTTTCCGCTTTGTAGCGAAAATGGACCTCCCACAGAGAACTGCCCTCGGGAGTTCCCCGCGCTCAGTAAAACTCAGCTCAGTAAAAAAAGTTAAGTAATTTAACACAAAAAACACACTACAAAAATCCTACTTATCTAGGGAATAAGAGACTCTTTTACATATTTTAACCGACTTCGCCAAAAGGAGGAGGTTCTCAATTCGACTGATTTTTCTTGTTGTATGTATCGATATCTCCGAAAATCGTGAACCGATTTAATTTTTTTTTGTTGTGATCGAATGTGTATAACCCCGAGATTCTTGAAGAAATCGAGGGATCTCTTCAATGTCATAGGTACATGTATGGCGCTTTTGGTAATTTTCATTAATTTACAAGAATTTGCATTCAGAAAGTAGGATTTGAGGAAACCAATGATGGAATAAATCGGGGATGTTGGAGTAATCGGTTGAAGTCGGTTTTTTAAATTTTTAAGTTGGTGATTATTTAGTACCTATCTAACCTAAGTATTATTAGTAACATTTTACTCACGCTATATGTACGTAACGTAGTATGCAGCATTAATATAAACTATGTTAAAGGGTTAAATAATATTAAATGTAATCAATGTACACTCAGTTGCGTTTACAGTGTGCTCGTTATTCTAATTTTGAATCTTGAGCGTAGCGAGAGATTAGAGCTACAAACAAATTGTAATTGTCTAAAAGTATCATTTTTATTCATACAGCAGTTCCAGCATGCAATGATTGTTACGCACGTGCGTGTAGGTCTATTGCTCTGCGGACCGTGACTTATATACCGGTCTTTGGTATTGAACCTGCGGTTATATATCAGTCACTGTCTTCCATATGCCCCGGCCACGACATTGGTCTAAAGGTGCGTTCAAACTAAAAGAGCATTCGCTGTTCTAATCTCCCACTCTACGAAATGCGATCGGTACACAAAACGTGATTGGTTGATTTCGTAGAACGGGCGCTAGAACAGCGAATGCTCTTTTGGTTTAAACGCACCTTAAGGCCGACCGATGTCGTGGCCGCGGCGATAGGGTTAAAATCAAATGCGAAGTGACAGGTTAACCCACAGTAGGTACCTAACTACTAAACTGTCACAAACAGCTTTCCAAGCTCAACTTACGCGAAGTTAACTAGCTTATGAAGTTATGATAGGCATCTGATCATTGAACAAGAAACTACCCGGATACTGAACTGAACATTTTCCAACTAAAAATTTTATTTCACCCTAAATATCAAGCTAAAATCCCCTAAAACTTAAGGTATTGATTTGGTTTACAGGGATTTTCAAAAAAAATGTCACTGCATCACTCCAAACAAGGCATGCTTTGTTCCAGTAACAAAGTTTTCTGATTTTCGTAATAATTTTTCCATGATATGCTACTTATTCTAGATCAAAGATGTTGTTTATAATATGTAATACAAATTATGCATCATAAGTAGCGCTTATACTCTCGCGCTTTCATCACGAATCACGACACATATGTAAACGTAATGAACATTATTTTATGTGTAACGGGAGGCGAATCCCTGCTGAATAGGTATTTTTAGAAATCCGACACTAAAAAAATGTTACTAAATATCTCGATCGACAAATGAAAACCAAAGGCTGGGCGTGGTTAATGCACCTAAGGGCTTGTCCATTAATCACGTCATACAATTTTGGCCTGTTTTAGACCCCCCCCACCCCCCATGGTGATATTTAGTGATATTTTCTGGACCCCCCCCCCCCCCCCCCTAGCCAATATGACGTGTAATTTTTTGCCAACTTAAGTAGTCCTTTTAATAGCACTTGAATTTAGGTACTTTTTTTGCCAACTACCAGGTAAATGTTCGCGAAGTTGTAAAACTTGGTATTTAAAAAGTGTTTCATAAAAAAATTACAGATTTTTTTACTGCTGGTTGTAATGCTGTTCAGCAGATTCGAGAGCAACAAAAAATTACACGTGATTTGTCCGATGACCCCCCCTCCCCTATGGTGATAATTGGTGATTTTTTCTTGACCCCCCCCTCCCCCTATACAGTATGACGTGATTAATGGACAAGCCCTAAGCTTGAATGCCCTAAGTGTCTCAAATGGACGTGTTATTTATACAATAATTACCTTAGATAACAGAGACCTGACAATAAGGAATATATCAATCAATTTGGTTTATTGAGAAAATCAAGTTTCAATTTCTATATTGTACACAATAAACAAGTCGAATTTGAGACTATAAAATTTATAAACTCGTTCTCTCAGTCGATCAACCGGAGGACCGCAGGTCTGACGGAATCACTCTATCAGATGGAAGGCCACAGGCGCGAAGGCTCTCCCTACGCGATCCACTCACGCCGTCACTCTATCAGCTGGAGGGCCGAAGGCCCGACGGCTCTGCCTACGCGATCCACTCACGCTGTCACTCTATCAGCTGGAGGGCCGCAGGCCCGACGGCTCTCCCTACGCGATCCACTCACGCTGTCACTTTATCAGCTGGAGGGCCGCAGGCCCGACGGCTCTCCCTACGCGATCCACTCACGCTGTCACTCTATCAGCTGGAGGGCCGCAGGCCCGACGGCTCTCCCTACGCGATCCACTCACGCTGTCACTCTATCAGCTGTAGAACCGCAAGCCCGACGGCTCTCCCTACGCGATCCACTCACGCTGTCACTCTATCAGCTGGAGGGCCGCAGGTCCGCAGGCCCGACGGCTCTCCCTACGCGATCCACTCACGCTGTCACTCTATCAGCTGGAGGGCCGCAGGCCCGACGGCTCGTTCTACGTGATCGACTCACGCTGTCACTCTATCAACTGGAGGGCCGCAGGCCCGACGGCTCTCCCTACGCGATCCACTCACGCTGTCACTCTATCAGCTGGAGGGCCGCAGGTCCGCAGGCCCGACGGCTCTCCCTAGTCGATCCACTCACGCTGTCACTCTATCAGCTGGAGGGCCGCAGACCCGACGGCTCGCCCCCCGCGAATCACTCACGCAGTCACTCTATCAGCTGCAGGGCCGCAGGCCCGACGGCTCGCCCTACGCGAACCACTCACGCTGTCACTCTATCAGCCAGAGGCCCGCAGGTCCGACGGCTCGCCCTACGCGATCCACTCACGCTGTCACTCTATCAGCTGGAGGGCCGAATGCCCGACGGCTCTCCCTACGCGATCCACTCACGCTGTCACTCTATCAGCTGGAGGGCCGCAGGCCCGACGGCTCTCCCTACGCGATCCACTCACGCTGTCACTTTATCAGCTGGAGGGCCGCAGGCCCGACGGCTCTCCCTACGCGATCCACTCACGCTGTCACTCTATCAGCTGTAGGACCGCAGGCCCGACGGCTCTCCCTACGCGATCCACTCACGCTGTCACTCTATCAGCTGGAGGGCCGCAGGCCCGACGGCTCTCCCTACGCGATCCATTCACGCTGTCACTCTATCAGCTGGAGGGCCGCAGGCCCGATGGCTCTCCCTACGCGATCCACTCACGCTGTCACTCTATCAGCTGTAGGACCGCAGGCCCGACGGCTCTCCCTACGCGATCCACTCACGCTGTCACTCTATCAGCTGGAGGGCCGCAGGTCCGCAGGCCCGACGGCTCTCCCTACGCGATCCACTCACGCTGTCACTCTATCAGCTGGAGGGCCGCAGGCCCGACGGCTCGTTCTACGTGATCGACTCACGCTGTCACTCTATCAACTGGAGGGCCGCAGGCCCGACGGCTCTCCCTACGCGATCCACTCACGCTGTCACTCTATCAGCTGGAGGGCCGCAGATCCGCAGGCCCGACGGCTCTCCCTAGTCGATCCACTCACGCTGTCACTCTATCAGCTGGAGGGCCGCAGACCCGACGGCTCGCCCCACGCGAATCACTCACGCAGTCACTCTATCAGCTGGAGGGCCGCAGGCCCGACGGCTCGCCCTACGCGATCCACTCACGCTGTCACTCTATCAGCTGGAGGGCCGCAGGCTCGACGGCTCGCCCTACGCGAACCACTCACGCTGTCACTCTATCAGCCAGAGGCCCGCAGGTCCGACGGCTCGCCCTACGCGATCCACTCACGCTGTCACCCTATCAGCCGTGACCCTATGAGTCTATCAGCCGGAGGGCCTCAGTAATGACATACGGTATTAAACCGTGGTCCTGTACAATGGGCCACATAAGAAGGCTCAAAGTCACCCAAAGGGCAATGGAGAGGCCTATGCTAAGAGTCTCTCTGCGAGATTGGATTAGAAATGTGACCATCCGCAGCAGAACCAACGTAACCGATATAGCTCTTCGAATCCCTAAACTGAAGTGGGTGGGGCTCGTCGCGCGTGGAAACGATGGCCGTTGGGGCGGTAAGGTTCTCGAGTGGCGGTCACGTACCGGAAGGCGCAGCGTGGGTAGGCGTAGTACACAAGGTGTACTCATAACCTGGTGAAAGTCGCTGGATACGGGTGGCACGGGGCCGGTCCTTGTGGCAATCTTTGGGGGAGGCCTATATTCACCAGTGAATGTCTTTCAGCTGATATGATGATGATCATGATAATTGAATCCGTATGTTTCTACCAAATATCTAAAGCAGTACTTCAAAATCTACATATCGCTAAACCTAGCGGTTGTGGCAGGCAGTAACACTGGAGTATCAGATTTGAGGAGTTGGACGTTAGTATTAAATTTGCATGTTTCTTTTCTACATACATACTTCATATCTAAGGAACTTCTTTAAAATCAAGATATCGATAAAAGATAAACCTTGCGGTTATTGTGGGCAGTAATGCAGCATCAGGAGTGAGGAGTTGGAAGTCAAGATCAGGCTGTTAGTATTTGATTATGCCAAACATGCTATACTTTCATTTTCACGTGTCTAACACTCTCGGTTAAGGAAGGCAGTACGTCTGCAGCATCAGGCTTTGAGGATACAAGGATAAAAATATTATAATATTGCATTGTCATGGGGACTTGATAAGAGTTCCAAATTTTATTGATTTCGGTGCAGTAGAAGTGGTCGAAAAATCGATCACAAGATTTGAAGCATCGACGACAGTTGATACGCGGTGAAGTTAATAAAAACCGTTTAAAAAATGCTAATATATAATAGTACATGCGTTAGGCCCCACACAAGTTCACATCGATACATTTAGGTCCCAACTGTTTTTCATTGTAAATATTATGTGTACATAGTATTAATTGACGTACATTTGTAAGTTCATGAAAAGTAACGCAGCAGACAGAAAATATGTAGATCGAAAAGTTGATTGACCCAATTCTAAGTAAGTTATTATTGTAATTTTAAGTAAATTGACACAGCGCGACTCCATCCGACCAATGAATCGTGCAATAGGTAATATAATGGAGATAAGTCGTTTTGACAACGTCTACTTTCACTCAGTGTACGATGTCTAGTCAACTCTGAGAAGTCTCGGGTCTTGGTTGCACATGCACCAGTCTAGATTACTTTGAGCACTGACCGTGAAGGAAAGCAGCGGGAAAGTGATCTCGTATGTGAATTCGACGGGAAAAGTCTGGTTTTGCTTTATGTTCAATATTTTGCTACAAAAATAAATAAATATCTTGGGACATCTTACACAAATCGACCTAGTCTAGTCCCACGCTAAGCTCAATTAAGGCTTGTGATGTGGGTACCAGGCGACGATATATATAATAGATAGATACATATAGATAGGTACTTAAATACATAGACAGCCATGACCAAGGAACAAATATTTGTGATAAATAAATACACAAATAATGCCCTCGCCGGGATTCGAACCCGGAACCTCCAGCTTCGTAGGCAGGGTCACTACCAACTAGGCTACAGAGGCTGACGAATACACAGGTGTGAAGCATTTTTCATTTTACAGGTATGAAGAACAAACCCTGAGATATTAGTAGGCGGAAATATATGGAACATCAGATTTTTTTCTCGAATCCGATGGCGGTCCCATAATAAAAGTTCATCAATATGACCTCAGAATTCTCTATTTGGTCGGTGAATAAAAAATCACTCTGTATAGGTAGGGAAATAAAATGGCAACAAGACAGCCCAAAAAAGGAGTGTATTGTTTTCTGTCTGTTCGACTTTGGGTGTAAAAAGCTAATATTAGAAACATTTTATGTAATTTTTTTCCTTTTTAAAAATATAGAAATGTTTCCTTTAATGACCTGATTTGAGGCTTGAAAGCACTTTCTCCATGGTCTACAAAATTTTCCTACAGTGTATACTGTAGAGGTAGGAGGGTTGCTGATGGATACTAGTGTTTCAACGGTGTCGGTCTTGCATACAGTCATCTTCAACAATTACCTAACAGGCAAAGCGATTTAACGGTTTGATATTATGTACTACCATGACTTTAAATAGTGCAAAACAACTTACAAAAGAAAAGACATCAACGAACAGTCGAGCACTTGAAACGCATTTTTCCTGTAAGTACCAACCTATAGGTACTCCGTTTGGTTAGGTGTTTAAAAAAAGGTAAACAATCTTGCAGTATCTTTTTATTGAACACTACGAGTAGAAAATAAGTTTTAGCAAATATACATAACATAACAAGGAAATGCAGTGATTTACATTGTTTTGATTTTTAAATGCATTTTTCAATAAATAGATAGATACTGCAAGATTGTTTACTTTTTTTTAAATACCAAACCAAACAGAATATAGTCCTATTAATTGAATATAAACTTTCGTGAGACAGCTATAAATATAATTAAACGGTTAAACACTGAATACTCGCCGCAGTCGTTTAGACATACATTGAAAGTTTTTTATTTTATATATATTTAAAGTTATTCCTACTCAATTTTAGAATTATAACTAACGTGAAACTCAAACATATTAAAATATTGTCGAGCAATCGTCGACTTAAATACGTGAGTAACCCGGTTCTATAATATTATATTCCTATTCATTTTAGGTCATTGGTGAACCTTCAAAAGTTTCAAAACCTAAAAGCGCTTGGGTCGCTCATGAGAGAAGGGCCGAAGATAATGATAGCATCGCCAACACAGCTATTAATGTAATGGCATAAAGTGCATAATTCTTGCACTTTATGCCATTGCAATAAGGGTTACGTGTGGTCAATTGTCTGTTAGTTGCGTTTGTAGACCTCTTACATCTCTTCTGGTTGTAGTACAACATTTTTAAGCAGGGATCGCACACCGGTAGATATTGAATTCATGCTAATATTCATTCCCCGAGCATTTCAACCGCCGTGACTTCGGTGGCAGCCTTATTACACGAATCCCTTGAGAGATGCAAGAACTTTTGGATATATTCGTAGACGTAGTTGACAACTACCAAGATATACAAAAAATACGGACGAAAATCGGGTAATAATGTTACCACTGAAGTCACGGCGGTTGAAACGCTCGGAGAAATGCCCAAATATAGCCATGTTCGGTATCTCTGATTTTTGGGTATATTTCAGCATTTCAGTCTACAAATCTGATGAACAAATTGTCCTATTTGATATTTCTGAAAAATCAATGAAATATTGCTTATAATGGCCGATAACCCTAATTTCCAATAGTTATTTATTATACAAGGGGGCAAAGTTGTTGTTTAACTGTCGTGCCAATATTGAGACCTGAGCTAGCGAAAGATTCCAAAATTGAGCCACGAGCGTAGCGAGTGGTTCAAAAACTGGAATCTTGAGCATTGCGAAGGTCTCAAGGCACGAGAGTTCAACAAACTTGGCCGCCAAGTGTAATACAACTTTTTTCCCCTCACTATCGCGAGGAAATATGATTACAAATGTAAATTAACTTAAAGAAACTATTTAAAACTCAATGTCGAAAAGTATCGTAGAATAGACTTACTTCTGGAACTTAAATATAGCCAATGGCTTACAAAGTCACCCATGAGAACGACCAATTTAACATGTGAGCTCTGATTGCGCATGTTTACTACGGTCATACAGATCCACTTATACTAGGCAGTAGGGGGCTATAGGAATTAGAGCAATGTCAAATTACTTTATTCACAAGTGTGTAAAAAGCGTTTTTACCCGCTCTTATTAAACGATAAACGAGCGCTTTACGAGCTAGTGAGGGGAAAATTAACTTCCCGGTTGGGTGAGCGGTGTTTTTAATTTTTAACTTGTTTAAAAGCAATGTGCTGTTACAGTTTGCTTAAGTTTATGCATTCTAGTAATAAGAAGTATTATTTTATTTTGAAAAAAAAAACCAGGACCTCTAGAGAATTCTGCCGGAAAAAATTATTTTGTGGTCAGTGGTATAGGGTTAGATTAGAACCGGAGGAAACCTATATGTGTATTTATTTATGATTCATTTAAATACTATATGATGAGTGATTTTCTTAAATGTAAAGTAACGTGTCTAAATTGAATGTACAATTGTTGTTTGTTTATAATATAATAAATAGATTAGTAATTCTTCGCATGCTTGCCCACTTCTGACTTCGGACAATAAAGCGAACAAACTACTAATAGTAACAATATTAGTTTTAATAGTGCATGAATAACTGGACCATGTCAATTATTTGTGAGCAGTTTGTTCGCTCCGGCGTTTCCGGTGGCGTGGCTAAGGTTTCTATTCATTTTAACTTAATTGTTCAATATGAATTTTATTGTCAATTAAGTTTTAATAAACATATGTACTGGTTTGATATCGATTATCATATTTCGCACACCTAGATCAAAACAGTATTAACTCAAAATAAATATATTCTTTTAGTACACATATGGTGCCTTTTATACCTATATAAGCTCTAGTGCGAGAAGTATGTCATTTTACATGGTCCAAAACTTCGGAGGGCCATCTGCAACTAAAAAAACGTCGTACGAGACACGTCACTCGTTTCGAATTTCATGTTTTTCGCACTTGTGTCGTAATGTACTATTTTAGTTAAGGGTATACTTGTAATCTACGAACTTTGTAGATCACGAATATACCCTTAGCTAAAGATAGATAAATTTTGAGTTAATACTGTTTTTATCTAAGTGTGTGCGATTTATTAAAATAATAAAATGCGCAAAGCCAAAGTCAAATGATTCTTTATTCTAATTGGGATAGCAACAAACTCTTTTGAAGTTACACATAAAAACTACTTACGGTTCTAACCCTACACCACTGACCCGAGAAGAACCGGCAAGAAAAGCTTTTTCTTGCAGTATGTTCATCATCATCATATCACCCGAAAGACGTCCACTGCTGAACATAGGGCTAGCTACTCTCACTGGCCCTCTCTATTTCCACCCTGTATAATGTATGTATATGTGAGCGGTTTAGTAAAACTGTTCCACTTTATCGCTTGCCATAAGGGCGTTTAGACACGTATTAATGTACAAGCCAATTCAATTATTTATTTAGCTATTAAGGAAAGGACATCAACAGCAATTATAAATTACTTAATCTATGAACATAAACAGTAAACAAAGCCAATTAAAGATATCCTCAACTTGACAGTCCGTTCCGTCCTTATGACAAGGGAAAAGTGGGAAGTTTTTTGCTAAACCGCTCACATATACCTATTGTCGATTAGTTAATTGCGTTTACCGTGGGATTACATTGATATGATTGTATTGGTATAAAATTGACGCTTGTTTTGTGGGACTTATGGCTACTAAAGCGACTATATACCGGGTTTCCGATTAGGGGATTGATTGATCAATCCAAATGGGTCAGTGAGGTGGGCAGTAAAACTAGTAACAGATACTATTAAAGCTTGTGTAATACAGATTGACAAAAAAATAACCCCTTTTTGTAAATGGCCCATTGAGTGGGTGGAGCCCAGTGAGCACCCAGCGATATCTATAAAGTTTCGATTGCTATAAGTATCGTGATTTATTTATTCCTTTATTTTTGCTGCAAATTAGCTTTCAGTCATGTAGCCAATATTTCGTGAGGGGTTATGGGTCGGTTTCAAAACTGCCGCGCGGCTATTCTGTAGAACATCAAGCGAACTCCGAAATTCGCAAGTTCCGAGGATACGTCTCTGTCTCTGATAGAAACAAATCTTCGAAATTTACGAATTTAGTAGGAGAGCAGGTCTAGCCTTGGTATATGCATCTTGGCAATATGCAATCGTATACGATAGTCGACAACAGGCGCGGATCCAGGACTTCGTTGAGGAGGGTGGGGGGCACTTAGGCCGCGGTAATTTAAAAAACGTTATTGTTTTTTTTATTAGCTTGTTTTGGTATCCTGCTGCTGAGCAAAGAAGTCCCTTTTACCTACCACTAGATCTTGCCACGTTTGTTCCAACTATGTCGAGTAGAACGCATCGAAGTCGTCTCGTTTTTCTGGGTCTGTCTGCACCGCGTGCACCTATCTCTGGTGCCCCGAGGATGCGATTCAGTGGGCCCATGAGTTTCCAAATTTCGAGCATTCGCGTCTGTCACGCTAATGACGCCTTTGTCGGAGTGTAGCGACAAATGCTCGAAATTAAGTTTCGAAGTTGCGATAGCGCCAGGAGCTATCTTGTATTACTAGCATAGCATTATTGTGTACAAAATAAAGTCCGGGAAAAAGGGATTTACGCCAAATTTCCGACTCTCAGTCTTTGTCCTGGCCTGGTTTTGCGACTTTAGAGATGGCAGTCATACCTGTTGCGTAGGCATACCAATAACAGTATGGCTACCTAGTAATAATATTTTAAATGTAAATTATTAATAGGAATAAGTATTAATGTAAATTGCAACACCCCTCAGGGTTCATGTAACTCATACATATGTTATGTTATTGTTCATGAATGCAAATAAATAAACAAATAACTACCAATGATCCTGATCCTGCACATCCTAGCACAAAAAAATCTTGCAGCGAGATACTTTATGGACCATCGATCTGTTAGATAATGGTTCCACCTACAAATCCGCCGACAAATCCGGCAATGTATTGTGCAAATTCTTAAGATGTGCTAGTCAGATAAATTTAATGTGCATATACGTATGTACGTGTATGTACCAAGACGATGGTATACATTAATAATAGAGCAGATTCTTCAATATCAACTGCATACCGAAGGATGTATTCAAATATTCACGATGAACCTAACAAAAGAAAGGCTCCATCGCACAATTTGTCTTCATGGAGGTCCTTGGAAGAGGCCAATGATGAAACCATCGATGGTTGCCTCCATGGCTCCACGGAGTATGTCGCAAAGCTACCATCAACTTGTTTTACTTTATTTTTCATCAAATCAATGAAATAAAAGTGAAATAAGACGCTAGAATATTTTGTTATGCACGAACGCTCTCGTTTTCCGTCTGAATTATTACATTGATTTCTTTTATCATGTTTTCTACATGCAAGCATTCAATGAAGAACCATAAAATGAACTCTATAAATTAACCTTTGTTTTTTTCTAAATGCGGTCATAGTCAATGAAATTGAACAGACAGCCAAAACGGATTCAGATCGAATTTTCTTTTTTTTCTAACCGTAACCCAATTTGGGTGTTATTCAACTGAAGATCAGTTAATTTTATTTATTTAATAAGCTAGTATTTTTTCGTTTATTGGTGATATAAGATATAAGTGGTGAAGGAAGGAAGGCTGGAGGCGATATAAGGCCGGGTCGGGAGCGGGGCGCCACAGTGCACGGACGGACGGACAGCGCGCGGTCGCCATGGGGACACAGGTAGGTTCGCGAAAATTGTACAATCGATCTTTGATTAGCTTTCATTTTAGTTTGGAGATTCATTTAAATTTTGTGAAGTTAGCTTTGTTGTTTGGCAACCAACTTCAGTCAGTGAAAGAAACAAGTTTTTTTAACAAAAACGCCCTAGAGATTTATTTTCGCGCCCTTTTTTCTGCCCGATGGACCTAAAGTATCATTCGATTGGCAATTGTGATAAATGTGGTTTATTAAAGACATTAAAGTGATAGTAATTTGATACGCTTCAGTGTCGTGCTGCGTGTTCCGGACTTGCATACAATCTAAATAAATTAAAGTTACGTAAAAAGTGTACACTTTAACTTCATTAACAACATGCGTGATCTGATTAATTTCCAACGCCCCAATGAACATCCGGTTCGTCCACCGGAACTGCCGTTTCCATCATGTCTTATTATAATTTTCTTTTTCAGGCGTTAATAGCGGTCTTGTGGATAAGTGCGTGGACTGTGACCGGGTTGAAAGTTTTGGACAATGAGAGTGCGGAGAGTGCCCCACGTTTGTACCGGAACGCTAAGGGGATATACGCGAGTGCCTATGCCAGCGCTGCGCCCTACGGGGCCTTCTCATTTCACGTGCCGACTGCTGTCCCAGCTGCTTCCGCTACAAAGCTTATCCCAGTGAAACAAGAGAGCATCGTTATTCAGAATTCAAATGGATTCTTGAAGGACTCGTACGGGAATAAGTTTGTGGAGACGCCGACGTCGGTGGCTTATAAGGCGACCTTCCCGCAGCAGTTTGTGCAGCTGCAGCACTTGCCGGCGCACCTGTCGCAGCCGCTGTCCGCGGCGCCCGGCTACCACTTCCCGCAGGGCTCGTCGCAAGCGTTCTTCGGCGGTCAGTACAGACTACCTTCGCTGGACTCTGCAACCTCACCCCTGACGCGCTACGGAGCTGTTTCGCAGCCTTTCCTCTATGCTGGCAACGTGAAGAGCCTCACCCCGGCTTCCAACCAGCAGTTCCAATTCAGCGTACCTAAAAACACTCAGCAAGACTCCAGCAACAACAAAGTCGTTTACGCTACCCAGGGCTACAAGCAGCATCAAAATGAGCCTAAATTCCAACGTTTGGAAGAGCAACCTTATCAAGAGGAATATTACGAAGTACCCCAACAGCAAGCGGCCCCCAGCATTAAGGCAAAAGTGCAGACTCCTATCAGACATACTGTGACGACCACTCACAATGGGAAGGACACCGTGGTACAGATAGAGACCAAGCCGCCTCTTCCTCTTGTAGACCTCAGTCTATTAGAGCCACTGACATTCGACAACCCTATAGTCCCCCAAGTGCAACATTACTTGCCCAAAATAAATCCCTTGACCTACTCCGCGCTTCACCCGCAAGATGCCGAGGACAAGAACCAAAAAGAATTTGTTGTTCAAAAAACTAAGTCTTACGATAGCGGTGTCGTCAAAGGTCAGGGACATGCCGACGCACCAAAGAAAAAGCATAAGAAACCTCCGAAGAAGGACGCCGAGGTTTACATTAACTTCGAAAGTAAATCGGAAAAGCCGAGTATAAAAGTGAAAGGCAAACCCAACGACCCCGGATACTCTTACGAAATAAACTCTCCGGGATATAAAGAATCTTTCAACCAACAAGTTGTCAGCTACAATAAGGAAACGCAGAGTGAACCAGAAACGTACACTTATGAGAAGAAAACTCAGAAAGAGCCAGTGACTTACAGTTATTCACACAGCTCGAAAGATCCCGGTCAAACGAAGGTAATACAGTACGTTAAGAAGGACCCCGTACCTAGTATGCATTTAGTTTACAACTTCCAACCGGAACAAGGCGCGGAACATCGGGAAGCTCCCAAACCTGCACCTGAAGAATCTGATGATTCAAGCGAGTCCTCTGAATCCGATGATGAGGGCCCTTCCTACGACCACGCCCAATACAACAATCAGCCTCATCACGACGCCCCTCGATCTGAACATTCCTCTCAGTCTCATCATGAACGGCCTCACCCTGAGCACTCTTCTCACTCTCATCACAATCAGCCTTCTCATTCTGAGCATTCCTCGCATCCTCAACAACACCATTCCTCTCACAGTGATCATCCTCATCATTCAACTCATTCCCACAAGTCAGCCCATCCACCATCAACTCATTCCCATCAGTCATCCCATCCGCCATCAACTCATTCCCACCAGTCATCTCACCCACCATCAACTCACTCATATTCATCCAGTTCGTCTCACCCTTCCACTCCTTCTTATCGCGTACAATCTCAGCATCTACCAGCTGAGCACAAGGCACAGCAAAACGCCAGCCCCACCCCGTCATATTACGTTGTTAGCCACACACCCCAATACTACACTCACGCAGCTTTGGCTTCAACCCCGAAGCTTCCAGCTCTCCATGAGTATGTAGAAAACCTCCGCTTTATCCCATCTTATCCCAGTCCCACTACTGCAGCAATTCGCGTGGACCCGAACCGTCAGACGCAATTACAGCAGCCCAAATATTACATTCAACAAACGACACCCCGCGCTCGCTCCGAAGGATCAGTTGTTTCGGAACCTGTCATCTACGAGAAGTCGAAAAAAATAATTATTCAGGAAGAATCACCCGAAGAAGTACACTCGCACCAAGAGAAGCTCACGGCCCAGATGGAAACTGTGGGGCAGAACGCTGACAGTGAGGAAGACTTCGAAAAATCTTACAAGGCAGCCGCTTACGGTTTCCCCGCCTACGACCGGGACAGCTCCGCTGAGAATGAGGATGAGGTCTACAAACATAACTACGGGGAGCCGCACCACGAACACAGTGGCGAAGAGTCTGATGGACATTCACCCTTCGAACAGTACACAGAAGAAGGCGACCAGTTCCCGAAATCCTCCCGCCTGAGCTACAAGGATGACCGAGACAAAGTCCAGGAAGATTATTTTTTAGGCTTCTCGTTAAACAAACCTGAAATCATGACCGATCGGTACCAAAGCAAGATCAATTACTATAAAATGTTCATGAAAAACAAGCCGGAAAAGCTGCGCGTTGCCGATGCGAAGAAAAAGGCGTCGAAATTATCGAAATACACAGTTGAACCCTCGTTTTTTGATGCGGCGCCTAGGCAAAAACAAAAGCAATCCGCGCAGTACAAGTCTGCGCCATATAAGTCGGCGCCATACAAATCCGCGCCGGTTTACGAATACAATTATGACAAGGAAGCTCCCCGGGACAGTTCCGCCTTTGCGTCGCGCCCGCTTAGCTTTAGGAGCAAAACGCATTTCGTCGAGCCCCAGTACCAGTACGGGTTCGAACCCATCGCCATCCCTAGATTAGACGTGGAGCAAGAGACGATGGCGAGCAACGTCAGCCCCGAAAGCGACAAACCCGGCACGAGAAAAAAGGTGTACAAAGAAAACTGGTACATTAAGAAAACATCCACGTCCAGCAAACCTAGCTGATAAACAACTATTTATTCCTATTGTTAAGTTTATTTTTGATAGTCTATTGTTAATAAAATATTGAATTAAATTGTCGTTTTCTTTCAATGGTTAAGCTTTACGGTTGCGCAATAGCACTTTCGCCTTCAATCAATATATTACGTGACACAATTTTTTGTTCAGTTTTCTCATTCATTGTTTGATAAAAAGCTTGTAAAAAGTGTGTTGCTTTATCCATTGACCGCAGAGAATGCAAAAAGTTCTAGATGCGATTGTGCATGCTCTCGGCTCTCGCTGTCAGTCGGAGCGGATGGGCGCCGCGGCGTTGAGGAAACAGCCACATAAAAACGCGGTTGCATCACATAATTGTTTGAAGCAACCGAAACTGTGGTTTTTGCTCTTATTGCCAAAGACCTCGTCTTTACCATTAAGTAATTCTAATAAAAAGACAAATTTTATGCACCTTGCAAAATAAATTGAAAATTTTGTTGAAATAATTTGCATGGTTATCATATAGTCCGGGAGCTAAACTTTAACTTGTTCGAGAAAATTACATTAAATCCTACAGTATATTTATTTCAGGAATATGATAAAACATCGTTTTGTGAATATATGAATCTAATTATCCCTGATAAATGTGTGGAGGTTTTTTCATAAAATCAATATTAAGATTTAATTGTTTAATAAAAAGAAACAATAAATCCTACAGTAGGGATTTATTATCCGAGGGGCCTAACTGAATATTTAAGACAATATTTTAAAAAGTCACCACTGAATAATCGTAGATATAGTCAGAAAAAATAAAATTATTTTTAAAATTCATAACAATCAAACAGAAATTAAACAAATGGTGATTTTTTACTATAACGACCCGACAATTATTATACTCATCCAAAGAAAAAATTACGTCAGTGACTCAATGCTAACTATTTTTTTTACAGTTTTAACTGATTTACGTGCAGGCGCATTAATTCTACATTTTATTTTTTTAATGTACCTCTTGTCAATAATTAGTTGTGGCACAATACCAAAAAAATCCCCTATGTATACTCTAAGCATTTCCTACAATTTTCGAAATGGTTATTGTTAAAATAAATCGGAGCGGCGCGCGCTGACGTCATAAATGCGCGGCCGGCCGCAGGGCAGCGGATAAACGTAGGTGGGGTACTATGTAGACAGGACGGTGCGTCAAATTACAGAAGGAATTTCGTAGGAAGGAAGTAGAAACGTCTTAAATAAAAATAGTAGTAAAATAAATAGGTATTAGGCAGTTTTTGAACTGACGATTAAAAATGTAGGCACCTATACAACTTGTAACCTATTAGGGGCCTGTATTTAATTCCCGACGCAAAATGAGGTGTTACAATTATTCAAAAATGTATACAGGGTGTGGCCTGTAATAAGAGCAATAAATGAAAACATAGACCCTTTAACTAATCAGTAATTAACTCCAAATGGTTTTAATTAATTAAAATCATAAATAAATTTTCTATATTTTTCTAACAAAGTTAATCGACCCAGCAATGTACTGCAGACATTATGTGTCCAGTCGAACATTTGACATTGACATTTAGGTACTATCGGTTTCGCGTATTATTGAATCTAAATGAATCAGTATTGCTTATTAAACATACCTATCTACTTATTGATTACTTTGTCACCTTTTTCAACATTACGTAACAGATCACAATCTCAATTATCAGGTGTGAACTGAGGAAATAACTAAATTAGTAAAACGCCATAAAGTGACTCCAAAACAATTTATTAAGTAAACGGTTACAACAAAAATAGTGCACTAATCACATATCTCACCGGGTGAACTCTTAACCATTCAACTTGCACTTAAATTAATTGAATTTGTAGACATAGGCACGACTACGATGATGTCGACGATACGATCTGCTTCTTTATTTGACTCCACTCTGACACGACATAACACGTACTGAGAACAGGATCTTGTCGAAACTAAGTAAGAATTTCACTGTTAATCTGGTTGGAAGTGAAAACCTACAGGTCACAGTCAGAACTGCATTTGGTATACGTTGCTTTGAGATGACAACAATAGTGCTTGGTTCTATTATCAACTCAGATAATATTCGTTGACAAGTCGTTTACACAATGATTGGCTTACTTTTCTTATTAATTATGTGCTTCGTGTGCATCGCAATTCGCAATTTTATAATTTATTTTATTATTTTTGGTAATGTTTTGATATAACAACTTGACGTAAATTGTCATTATGTTGTAATAGTAGAGAAAGTGACTTCACATAAAAAAGTTCGCATTTACAACTGCATGGTATGGCTTCGAATGCAAAGATACCACTACTAAATTGTGCACTAAAGAGTAAAACAAAAACGGTCTTCGTGAAATGACTCCTGTCAGAATTGTATTCCTTTCTATTGAAATGACCATGGCCAAACAAAACACGGGACAAATGGCTTATAAAACGATTGTGTAAGTATCCGGGGGCTTAGCATATCTTGTGTGTGACTGAAACACTCGGCTTTCTCGTGGCTACCCGTCCCTATTGGACTATATTGATTAAAAAGAGACGAAAAAAGAAAAATAAAAATAAAACCGCCTTCAAAAATTGGCCCGAACTAAAAAGTAAAAAATAATTTTAGTTCCTACTTCTTAGGATTTCCTACCCAAACCTTTAAACCTTTTACCCTATTCATTGAAATAAAATATTATGGCTAGGTATGCTACAGATTTCTTAGAAGTCGGTGCCAAGCCAGATACGTTCAGAGGTAGGTATATATTAGATAGAGCTTTGTAACTTACTGTCCTTACTCCGATTATACTTTTATCAACAGAATGATCTGCCTCAGTAATTTTGATGAAAGCATAATCGGAGTGACAGTAAGTTACAAAGCTCTTTCAAATACTTATACTCGCGAAGTGAACATATTAAATTTGGCTTGGCACCGACTTCTAAGAAATCTGTAGCATACCTAGCCATAATACTTTATTTCAATGAATAGGGTAAAAGGTTTAAAGGTTTGGGTAGGAAATTCTAAGAAGTAGGAACTAAAATTATTTTTTACTTTTTAGTTCGGGCCAATTTTTGAAGGCGGTTTTAAAATATTTTATTTTTTGCTTTTTAGTAGTGTAATTAATATGAAATCGTTATTTAGTATGCTCTAAATACTTATAATTACAATGTACTGCACTGTAGTAAGCCAGTAAACCTGAACTGGCTAACTTATATGAATACAACAAACAGTCTGTGCGATATTCAAAGAATTATCCCATTATCAAGGAGATACACATTGTATCATCAGCAGGTATGAATAATTTCAAAGATTGTAGGTAACAGCCTTTAGCATGCCTATATTATTTAAAGAATCACTAACCGCTAACCAACATATTGTCATAACTATTAAGCAAACACTTAAATAGATCTCGAAAATGTATGACAGTTGTTATATTCAAAGAATTATCCTCCAACTCCTAATCGTTAAGGAGCTATACCTTTCATCATCAGCTCACCAACACGAGACTATGACCACCTAAAGGCAAAGACTCGAATAGCTTCCAAAATACACAAAATATGTTATATTTAAAGAATTATCCCCCAACTCCTAATCTCTAAGGAGTTGTACCTTCCATCATCAGCTCACCAACATGAAAGGATTACCACCTAAAGGCAAATACTCAAATAGCTTCCAAAATACACGAAATATCCTATATTTAAAGAATTATCCCCCAACTCCTAATTGCCAAGGAGTTGTGCCTTCCATCATCAGCTCACCAACATGAAAGGATTACCACCTAAAGGCTAATACTCAAATAGCTTCCAAAATACACGAAATATCCTATATTTAAAGAATTATCCCCCAACTCCTAATTGCCAAGGAGTTGTACCTTCCATCATCAGATCACCAACTTAAGACGTTCATGACTGGACGCAAATACTTGACTAGCCTTCGAAAATAAATTAAAAATGTCATGTGTGCCTACAACATTTGAAGAGTTCCCTCGATTTCTCCAGGATCCCATCATCAGATCGGGATTCGGTGACAATGGGACCAACTAGAAGGTATACCCTTTCATACAAAAAAAGAATCTTTCAAATCGGTCCACGCGTCTTCGAGTAATCGGGGAACATACATAAAAAAAAAAGATTTCGACGAATTGTAAACCTCCTCCTTTTTGAAGTCGGTTAAAAAGGACAGGCCGAGTGATGTTGTCATTGTCAAACAGAAGGTACAGTCGCGAACCGGGATTGTTGAGTCACTTGTTACAGTTCGTAAATTAGTCGGTACACAGTACTGATCGGGATCGATTCGTTATTAACGACTTTTGCCGAAATCTGTTCACCAATGACGTAGACGTTACTATGGTTAAATAATAACAAAACTCAGTTAGCCAATGGCCGAGTCACGGTGTTTTCACTTAGTGGAAGTAGTGAATTTGATGTACTCATGACGTCATCGGATATGCTTCCGTAAATCAACGTTAGAGGGCGTTGATATCAATTTCTAGATCTTGTATTATCTGTACAGCCACTATTTTCTTTTCCGTTACGCGCAGTTAACAAAACGAAAGAAATGACAAAGTATTAGTTTTTTTTTCATTACTTGGCTCTTAAAATATTTTTGTTTCATACACAGAGAAATGAAATATTAATTTAGCTATAGGTACAGTCGCCTCTCGTTAATTCGAAACTCGAAGGACCTATCCAAATATTACGATTTATCGAGAGTTTGAAATATCAAATGGTCGGAAATATTCGGGAGAAAAAATGAAAGTACGAGGTGTTAAGTAATAATCAACTCTTTAACATATCAAAAGATTAGAAGTACATACATGTACAAACATAATGTTAATTCGTTTTTCGGAAGAAGTCTGTAATATTAGTTTGCTTCAAAGCACATAGCTATGACTGATCAATATTTTTTTTAATCAGAAATAATGCCTGAAATGCTTTTTCGTTCGTGTCGCTTTGTAGACAGAAGCTTTGCAACGTTTCGAATGAAGCTGTTGCTTCCTTCAGTGACACCTCTGCCAAAGATTCTGATGTATCGTCTTCATCTTCATCGTTGCTTTTTTCATACTACTACATACTTGCCTCTTTAATCTCATAACTTTGAATTGGCGAATGTTTGACGCCCACGAGTTCGAATTAACGCGTGGTTTTGTTGTGTAGCTATTACTTTTTTGTTTGAATTACCAAGTGTTTAAAAATGTATTGAATTTTTTCGAAATAGCAAGAGATCTTCTAGGGAGCTCGTGATAACTTCGAATTATAGAGAGGTTCGAATTATCGCAGGTTTGAAATAACGAGAGTCGACTGTACTTGTATTTTTACTTTTGTCCAATTTGAATTTTTCAGCTACAAATATTTTAGAAACATTTAAAAAATATATTGAATGAACGGAATGTTTTTGCAAGAGCGGCCATAATTAAATTTTCGCTTTGGTTGTCTTCGATGCTTGAACTGAAAGTGCATGGAAACGATATTATTTTAGTGATTTCATACAACGACTGTGCTTGTTCTGGACTCCTATAATTGTGATTTTCCATGTATGTACTGTACATGGATTGGATTTTTGTAAAAATGGTGCGATGCGGTTAAATGTGTTGTTTACCTAATTGTGGTAAAATGCGTGAGCATTTGAATGTTACTCAAAACGCATATATATGCAAATTGGAAGCCATTCGCAAAAACCGTTTCAAGATGGAAATGTACCACGAGCTTCGTTAGAAAACTGTGCAATGCGGCTACTGTTTTTTTAAGACTGGTAAAAATATGTTAATATTTTGAACTGTTTCATATACCTATGTATCTGTCCGTAGCGTCGTACCTCCTGAACGATTAACAGATT
This sequence comes from Thaumatotibia leucotreta, assembly GCA_025490895.1. Taxonomy (NCBI): domain Eukaryota; kingdom Metazoa; phylum Arthropoda; class Insecta; order Lepidoptera; family Tortricidae; genus Thaumatotibia; species Thaumatotibia leucotreta. The sequence goes on from JALPQI010001709.1 coordinate 21,983, forward strand.
TCAATGTATTTTTTATCATACGCTTTATTGGACAGGATTTGATACATAAGCTATGTTTCATGCGTAGTCTTCTACAAGATATTGTCAGTTGTAATATGAATTAATTTAACTATTCTAATAAACTAGGTTAGTTCTAATAATAAATGTTTAATTCGTTTTTGAGCCCTCCTGAAAAATCAAAATTAGGTTACATGAATTCCTTAATATTATTAGTAATAAATGTCTTAAACCATGTTTAAACTTCAATCAAACTGATAGCAAATAATATATGATACAGATGCTTAATAAGTTAGTACCTAAATACTTTATGGATAAGGCTAGTGTAAAAATAAAACTTGAAAGTGACACATTTTTTTTGTTTTATTGTTTCTCGATCCTAGTTCGGGCGAACAGAACTTGGTCACATAATGTGTGAACTTCTTCAGCTGATTCCAAATGAGAAATGCGTGGCAAGTTCACACTTGATGTGATCTGGTTTTGTTTGTCCATTATTTCAAAGGTTACCAATCTACAAAGCTAGATATATATATATATATATATATATATATATATGAGAAAAGTTGCCGTGAATCATCAATAGATGGCGCTGCAAGCAAAAACCTTGACTGATACTCAATATACTCTATGGGCCGAGTCCGCGAATTCCACGGATGCTAATGTTGCTGTGGTTACATTACAACAAAGCTTGATTCGTTATCAACGACTTTTGCCGAACTATGTTCAACAACGATGCGGACGTTGCTATGGTTACATTATAACAAAACTCGGGTGGCCAATGACCGATCCCGCGAGTTACACGGATGCTGACGTCGCTATGGCTACTTCATAACAAAGCTTGATTAACCAATGACCGATCACGGTTTTACCGGAAACTGATGTTTTTATGGTTACCTTATAACTGTCCTGTCTTAGGTAAAGCAAAGGGACTGCTATAAATATGCCATGTGCGGCTTAGCAAATCTTGTGTTAGACAGCAACTGGCAGATACCCACCTCTTTTCGATTGTAATGATTAAAAAGTTTTCTACCATTTCTTCTAGTCTAAAAGATTGTTTTAGGTATCCGACAAGACGTTAGACAAGGACACCTTAGCAGCAGTAAACTTCTCGCCAGGACCGTTCCTAGCTTATAAAGAAATATCTACTCTAGGACCTAGTGTTCAAATAAGTCTCGTTTTTGCTAAATTATGTTTTTTGGTGCACAATCTAGTAGGTATAACATATTTGTTGGAATTCAAATAAAAATCAAAACCTCTACAGTGGGTCTATATCGGGTGGCATAATGTTTTTATTTCGAAAAATTTGTCGCATAACAACTTTACGCCGAAAAATGTATGGCATAAACATTGTTGCGCATATTTTTGTTATGACGAAATTGTTAATCCTAACTTGGTTGTTCCTAAATATTGTTTGTCCTAATGATCTTTGTGTCTAATGTATATGTATCGAAAAATTATTGTTCATAATGGTGATGTTCCTACTATTTAATGTACTAAAAGTGATTATCTACCTTTAACTAATTTAAAAAAAATTTTGATTCCTTATACCTACTTAATTATTACTGAATAATTAGCCCTGTTGTCCAAAGAATTTAAGTGAGCAATTTTGACCTGGGAACCGGTCGACGAAGCCCCGCTGCGCGGGGCTTCTATTTCCGCTCTAAGGGATAAAAGGTACCTAACGAACCTATCCAAGTTAAGGTAGGGGAAGGTTCAGATTATTTCTTTTTTAATGCGGAGGGCTTCGCCCCCCGAGCCCCCTGGTGGGGGCTTCGCCCCCCGTCCCCCCTTTTTTTGGTTTTGTAAGTATGAGGATGTGTAAACAATTGATTAAAAATACTTAAGTATTTAAAGACTACGCCATTTACTCCGCCCTAGGTTCGAAATCTAACCAATCCACGTCGGTTTTACCCTAGTTTATTACTTGAATATTTTTTTAACCATTCACCCTGTTTTTCAAATGTTTTGCATGTTGTTATTAAAATGCCTTTTTGAATGAAATTTCGGACATGATAAAAATAGGCGCAGTGAAAATTGACAGTTCGAGTAGTAGGGAAAACAATATTTATTACAATGAACATTAGGATTATTGTGCTTTAGGTCATTTGACGTTCGAGTAATGAATATTACAATAAATATGGTGTAGGTATTTTAAACGTGTATGCGCAAAATTAAGTAGGCTAAACAAGTAGTATGCCTTTTAACATTATGCCAAACATTCTCGGCCAAAAAATTTTAGGACAATCGACGTTATGCGACACGACAGGCACCCCTCTAGGGTACAAAACAGTCGTTGGTGGGTCTAGCACATCTTGTATTTGATAGTCACTCACGGCCTTCTCGCGGCTTTTTTAATCAATACAATCAAAACGAGACGAGTAGCCGCGACAATTTCGCGAGCGGCAATCAAACCCAAGATGTGCTAGGTTCGCTGTCTTTTTCGAGGTGTCATTGTAAACTTCCGATGATAAAGTAAAAACCTCTTTGTTGCTAGGGCATCTTTTTGGAGAATTTTAAAACAAACTTGTCAAAATAAACGTGTTCTCACGCGATTAGTTGTTCTTTATGCCTGGGCTTAAGAACTAGTTTCGATTGAGTAGATTATGAAACTTCGCCTCGGTACCAAGAAACCACCTTGTACCAAGACATCTAACGATCGTTAACGACAATTTAACGATGGTTAAATACATTGATTATGTATTGCAACTTTGAAGTGCTATATCTCAGAGTTGGTTAACTTTGAGTATAGTCCAAAGATTCATCAGTTAAATTTAAAGCTCCTATTATTGGCCACACCCTGTATATATAACTATACCTCTCTCTTTCACGCACAGCGCACGGCATCGCCGCACACGTATCGTAGGCTCATGCGCGGGAAGGCGGGATTTAAAAAATATTCGTTTTAAGATTATAGCTGTTAATGTCGATTGCTCGTAAAGCACTTAATATATTTCAAATATTTTATTTTTATTTTGCGTGTTAATAAACATATTATCTAAGAAATAGATCATCGTGGCTGTACGTTTTCATTGAAACGTCTTATAAGCAAAATAAAATAATAACAGTGAAAAAAAAATAGATGCAACTGTGTCACCGCGGAGAAAAGTTACTAAGACGTTTATGTCTTTATTTTGGTCCAATGACCAAATTTTCGAATTGCGCAAGATTTTGTAAGTTATATTTTTTATCAAATAAGGAAAAAAAAATTAAGGTATAGTTTTTTTTGTATAAGCTTTACGAAAAAACTGGGGATTTTTTTTTTCCTTAATTATAAATCATCTGAAACAATAGAATGAATGCATAATCTCGAGGGTAGAAATTATTGAACGTGCTGTTCCAATTATTGACCTTCAAGTCCTCGACTGGATGAGAAGCTCTCGCGCGGCACTGGGGATTATTGCATGGTGTGAATCTGTATACCCTAAATATTCATTAGAAAAAGCTTCCGAAACTGTAGGATTTAATGTGACCAAAAACTTTTCTTCCCCCGACTAATATGGTTAGGAATTGAAATACGCTTTCGGGTATCTATTTATTTATTAAATTAATGTGAATACTGTCCGGCAACTTAAAAAATAAGGTTACGTTACATTAATATAAAACAAAATCACATTCTATCATCTATTGTTCGAATAATTAGTTCGTCTGACTAGTTGAAGTTATAAATAGATTGCTTCATTTAGCGGACGTGCTAGTTAGAGAGACCATTTGATAATAGGAATAATGCAATGATACTACAAAATGAAAGGTATAAAAAATAAAGACGAAATCTATCATTCCGACCAACCCTCACTACATCGTGTTGTCAGGCGGATCTACCTAAACTGGTGGAGTCTAATATCTCTGCTATCTCTGCTTTCTATTTGTTTCTGTGTCCACTTCCGTGTTATTCTTTCTTCGGAACAATCTCAAAGTCATCAAGAGTGTGGCGAATCCGAGACAGATAGCCAACACTCCCAGAATGATCACACCCCTTGATACAAAGCCATTTTTGTGAAACGCTTCGCCGACCAACGCGACAGGCCGAAGGATTTTAACAACGGGTTCGCAGCCTGATTCTCGGACATACTTGGCCCAAGTTCTGTTAGCGTAGGTCAGTTTTTGCGGCTTAAGGAAGGGTCGTCTTCCGGGCACAGTCCTGTTGGTTGGGATGCTCATGTTCCGCAATTGGGTCTCGTTGTACCGGCAGTACAGATGCTTCTTCTTTTTATTGCCTTTGACCACGATGTCCTTCTCAGCACTCTGGGCTCCGACGAGCACATCCAGGTCGCCCTTGATCATGTTTGCCCAGTCCCACATCTCCGCGATCTTGCAGTCGCAGATGAACGGATTGCCGATCAAATTCAACGAGTGAAGTTTTGGGTTGTTCATGAACACTTCCGGATCTATGGTGGTCAGGTTGTTGTTGCTTAGATTTATTTTCTCTAATTGCTCCAATCTGTCTAAGAACATTAGACTGCCCTCAGTGGAGCTAATCCGGTTCCCGGCTAAATTCAAATCGGTGATATTATCCGAATTCTGGAAAGAGTCCACATTGAGTGAAGTGATGTTGCAATTGCTTAGATCGAGGACGGTGATGTGTGATAGTGATTTAGGGAACAGAGGTCCCGACACCGGTATCACTAGCGGGTTCCCTCCGAGCCTTATTTCTCTCAAGTCCATGTATGTTAGGTTTTTGAAGAAAGCGTTCGCATTCAACGGTCGTTTCAGACCGCAGAATTCCAACTCAATTGTGGTTAGCTGCGTGAGATTACCGAACAGCCCCGCTTCGAGAGACATGAGGTCGTTACCAGAGAGGACCAGACGCTTCAGTGCCGTCAGATTTGAAAACGAGTCGGGGGCAATGTAGGATAAGTTGCTGTAGCCCATGTTTAGATATTCTAGTTTTTCAAGCGGCGCAAACAGTTTAGCGAACACGTTGACGAGAGGATTATGTGATATGTCCAGTTCAACCAGATTATCGAAAACATTAAAGTTGTGGGGTAGGCGGCGGAGTCCGCAATTACTCAAGAATAATCTTTCTAATCTCGGTAGAGGTGCCAAAGCCTCTTCCAAATCCGGCGCGAACAAGGGGTTTCCGGAAAGATACAGACTCTTCAATCTAGTCGCATTGGCGAAGGCGTCCCCAGATATCGGTCCTATTATTTTACAATGAGACAGATCTAATAATTCCAAATGCTCCACGCTGCTGCCCAGCGTTGCCGCAACGTCCAAGTCACGTAGCTCGTTGTCGGCCAAAATAAGTGTGACCAGGTTTGTGCAATTCGAGAACGTGTCTTCCGACAGCGAAGTCAGGCCGACTTTTCGTAAATTCAGGTACTCCAATCTCGTCAAGGAACCCAGGAGTTCCGTAAAGTCCGTGTTAGTTAGAAGATTCCCAGCTAGCTCCAAGTATTTGAGATTTACGAGGTTAGAGAAGACGTTTTCGGAGACTGAAGAAAGGTTGCAGTTGTTTAGCTTTAGGGTGTCAAGGCTGGTGAGGACATCGAAGACTCCTGCGTCAAGGGAGTTCAAGGGGTTGTAGGAGAGATCTACGCTGGTGAGGGAGGTGAGGTTGTCGAAGAACTGGGGGTTGATGCGGGCGAGCTTGCAGGTGCTGATGTCGAGGAACTGCAGTGTGGCGGAGGAGAGAAAGGGGCCCTCCACGGGCGCCAGGGGGTTGTCCTGCAGCTCTACGTTTAGCAAACCGCGGGAGTCCCTGAAATTAATTAAAATATTCTGATTAAAATCGTAACATACATACATTCACATCATACGTGCATAATTTGCATCATGAGTATAGGTTATCTAAGAAAAACTTTATCCCATATCTTATTTTGTATCTTGAACCGAGTAAAACCCTGTAATTTAATATATCTGAACATTGTTTCTAGATATCTAGAACGCGGCTGCAATTGATATTGATGAAAATTACCATGTAGGGCGCCGTACACACAACTAAAGTGTGAATTATCGACCTGGCTAAGCCATCGTGTCTCTAGCAAAACGCGTGTTTTCAAGATAGCGATCGTATCATTAATATGATCTAGGGATCTTGAATATTACGTATTTAGGTAAGTACTTAGTAGATACCGATACAGATGTAGCGAGTAGCGGTTCAAGATTGCCAAACCGGGAAGTAATTCGTCTATTTTTCGAGACCAATTCGCCCAATTCGCGCTAATACAGGAAAACGGCTAAGAATCACACAACTCGTCCTTCAGCGCAAACATGGAAATGGGCTCAATTTGCACCGACCATTATCTAATATATGTAGTTGGCAATTTGCCGTCCACAACAAGTTCAGAGCAATTGGACAATTTTATCATCAGCTCTGATGTTCAGGGTTGTCTCTCGTGGGAATCTGTTCAGGTAAACAATGAGTCAGGTTGGTGTAATTGGTTTGTGGTGTCGGCATAATGAGTTATGATCATTGCGTTATGAGGATGCATCGCATTTCGACTGTCTAATTATGGCAATTGTTGGGATGACACCTGTGACATTAGAATTATATGAATTTGTCCCGTGGATTAAATGATTACTTGATTAATATCCGTAACGTAACTTTAGTTATTACATTCAGTATTGTATCATAACGACTACTCGTTTGAATTATTGAGCCCCTACTCTCTTTTATTTTCAGCGAGGACGCATCTCTACTCAAGAACGCCTGTACTAATTTAAGTTTTGTTCATCCCATGTATGATTTCGGTGGATAAATAAATAGGTTCGGCCGCGTGGTGACGGCAGTAAGAATACATTTGTCACCACCCCAACTCCTCCTGCGGGTGTCGTAAGAGTTGACTAAGGGATTGAAGTGTCACTGACCATATTTGATTAAAGATTGATGATGGGCAGCAGCGTATTACTGCGATCGCCAATCCGCTTGCGTTACGAAAAATGCCTGTCCTCGTATATTTCCATATTTACGTAACTTGTTTAAAAGCTATAAGCATAAAACACTTCTAAAGATTAGTAAAACATGACCTATTTCCTTTTCAGCCTCTAAAAAAGTAATGAACCTCTAACCGTAGGTACGCAAAAAACCAACACGTTAATTAAAATCCACACAGATCCCTTGCCGCGCAGCTCGTTAAAAATGGCTGCCATTTAAAATGCAAAGGCATGAAAACTTTACCTCGCCGTTACCTCAAGTGTGGGCGGGAAATGAGGGCGCTTGAGGGCGCTATTAGGGATGTATGTATATGTATCTTAAGTGTACGTGCTCTGCGGCTCTCCGGAATATTTAGAGGCAGGTTTCGTAGCAATGAGTTTTTGAGATCTTATGTACGAAATATCATTTGATGTTTTTGCACTTCTCAAAAAAATTTCTCAATTAAATAATAAATTCTCAATTTATGGCAAATAAATGAAATGAAATGAAATGAAATTGTACCTTACAGATAGTGCAAAATCTTTTTCCTTCGTATTTTCACGAAAACATCTGAAATTATCTTTCTGTCTCAATTCGCTATCCTACCTGAAGTTCCTTGTACAGCAATAATATGAATTTGGATGTTTCGGTGACAAACCGAAGGAAATTTATGCACTAGGAGGTACATCCGTACCTAGGACTGTAATTTTTGTTATAGATGATTATCGATATGTGTCACGATATTATAAATTCAATAATCAATATTTTACTTTTTATCAAGAATGTCCATAATCTACAGAGCCTTAAATGAGAATACGTAATCAATCAATAGTTGAATTTCATATCATTATAAGTACAAAAGTTAGTGTACAAATGTTGTGAGTAATTTCGTTGAAAGAAAACATCTTAAGGAAACTGGACCTTTTTAACTTTGCGGTAGGCCGTAGGCCCCCCGATTTCTAGGCCACAGTGTCAATGGTCGGACCTACTCGTACATTCCGTGAGTGATCTGAGTTACAGCTGTATCCGTACTATGAGCTGCCGCCGCGTTATTAACGAGCACCTACTTTCTATCCAGCTCGCTCGCACTAATAAGCGGGTGCGAGCGGGATGAATAGAAGGTAAGTCCGAGTTATAAATGCGGTGGCGGATCATGGTAAGCACACTGTCGATGCTGAGGCAAGCACTTAATTCCAACGCGTTTGCTTACGTCAGAGAAGTGGAAACTGGGTTAAACATCCTTTAATACATATTTGCATTTTTAGCGAGATTTATAGCGTGTATAGTTTGCATTTTACAGCGTGTTTTCTATAGACTGCATGACGATAGATCGAAGCTGAAGGGGTACGGTACATTCTAGTGACAGTCATAATTTGTTTTGATTATACTATGACGCTGACGGTGGCAAACTGCTCCGATGTAATCAAACTTTGTCTCTGTCACTCCAAGTAAGGTGACATGAATGTGACAGAGATAGTTGCTGGAAATATTCAATTTCCTGTCCGAGGGTCCAAGGTAGGCACTTTTACTGATTGGAAGGAATTTAACGCTATGAGTTTTTGTTTTCATACTATTTTTCTGTTAGCTAGATAGTATTCTAGCTGGACTTTCGATACCCTTTAACATGAAGCGAACGGACTTCTTTAATTTCAATTACGTAGTACTATACGTTTTTTTTATCAAGTAAAGCTAGATTAAGGGTACCTACACCTGCTAGAATTGCTAATTGTAAAAAGTTAAAAACCCTATCAATCCCAGCGCTATCAACTTACCGACGTTTAAAACACTCGGAAAATCACCCAAGTATTCTATGGTCTAACCTCCTTATCAATATCAATATCTATAAAACTAAAAGGGCCAAACGTTGCTTATCGGCTTGCTAATGTAAATGAATAAGTGAATAAAAAAGTGAAACTTACAAAAACGCCTCAGGATCGATGTAGCTGATATTGTTTCCCGACAAATCCACATCAATCAGATACTCCAACCCTGAGAACGCCTCCCTCGTAATCTTCGTCAGCTTATTATTGGCAATCTGCAGTCGCCTCATCTTTATATCCTTAGGGAACGGCTTCAGCTCGGTTATGTTATTCTCATTCAAGTCCAAGATGTAGACGCTCATGCTCAGCTCATCGTAAGGGACCTCAGTGAGGTTGCTCTCGGAGCAGTCGGTGACCCAGTTGATCCGGAAATAGTGGCAGTCGCATTCGTCAGGGCATTCGAGCTCGAAGCTGTCACCGTTGAAGGCGGCCGCGACCCCGAGGGAGACGAGAAGGATGACCGGCAGGCGCGCCATTTTGTTAGTGTCCCATATTCACTGGAAGAAAAGAGAAAGGTTGTCAGGGATGTTATTACAGAAGAGTCGCTCTTAGGAAATCATAGATCATCGCAACATCGCGAAAAGAACGTACATCATCAGCCTATGTTAGTCCACTGCTGGACGTAGGCCTCTCCTATTTGCGTATAGACGCATTAGGAGGTAAATGCCCATAATCGCCACGCTGGGCAAGCGGATTGGCGATCGCAGTAATATGCCCACTATGATGACGCTGCTGCCCGTCATCAATCAAATCAAAGAATGGTCAGTGACACTTCAATCCCTTAGTCGACTCTTACGACACCCGCTTGAGGAGTTGGGGTGGTGACAAATGTATTCTTACTGCCGTCACCACGCGGCTGAAAAGAACGTAACTTCTATTAAATCTTCAATTTGTCTTGCCTAACCATCTGTGAAACTTGCGCATTGGATACTGCTTAGTCACATAAGTAGGTACCTAGTTGACGGATTGCTAATTAAACTAATAAGTAACCCCTTTCGAATGAAAGAAGCGCTCGGCTTCCGAAAGCTAGAAGTGTAAGTAATATTCGGAATTGCTGGTCACTCCTAGATATTATTAACTCGGGACCAGGGTAAGTTATGTACTAGATAGCCCTATGTTCAGCCGTGAGCTATAATAGACTGAACATATGATGATTAAAATTAGATAACGCCGCAGCCTCACAGATCAATGATCATGCAAAATTATAATATCTATTATGTACCGGAGATCTCTACAATCGAGAACACACACACTCGCAGGGATCAATGGACCTATTAGAGTGCTACGCATTATAGGGCCTACTCGTATATTAGGAACTCATGCGCTCAAATCACATCTTGATTGAACGGTGACGGTGGCATGCTGTATAACTACGACTTCTGTACGTCCTATTTCTACCCGCGAAAATATTGTAAGTTAAAAGCGATTTTCCCGAGTTTTTTGCAAACAATTTGGTAGTTAGAAACGTCTTGGAATATTGGGATATAGGCACTTTGAAGAAAAAGTATATTTGGCGTACGGTACGGATGCAAAATTTTTAGGATTACTTAGGACTATTATTAAGTGACTATATTCGTGGTAGGTTCCAAGTTTTGACCCGGAAAGAGTTAAAAATAAATACTTCGAGTAGGTAGATGCATCGGTTCCTGGTCATGAAACTCTTTTCTTTTACTGATGCCAAATTTTAGGACTATCAAGTGACGATTGGGCTAGAGTAGTGGTAGAGGTTTTATCCAGAAAATAATGAAGTATTAGCCGCTTCTATTTGTCGCTTGCCTAAACCTTTAAATCTGTTTACAAATCCATGTCACATGGTGCTAAATAGACGTCGATAATTGGACGGCAAATGTGAACCATGTGCGAACCACTGATGCGTTACGGCTTACGGCCATCAAAAGCGATGCCAATCGCAAATATTTGTTTGGCTGTAAACACGAGGACATATGTGGCGATTTATGAACCTTGTACTGTGGCATATCGAATGATACCTGAATTCCCCAATTATTCACTGAGGAGAGAGAGTAGGTAATATGTTAGGTACCTACCTAGAGATATTTGTTTACACTTCAGGGAGTGCGGAATATAGGAATATGTATCTAGTCGTACTATTAGCGCCTTATACAGGGTGTAATCGATAAGTGTTTACAGGCCATAATTCCGTAAATATGAGAGATATCAGAAAACTTTTAAGTGATATCGAAAGTACGTTACCTACCCAACGAGTAAAATTATACTTATAACTTTATCTAAATAGATGAAGTAATATTAAAAATACTAAGTTAAAACGCTCCCATACATTTAGTATGACGACTTAGAGCCTAAAAGAATGACGGTGTCGTAAGAGATAAAACTGTTAGAGATTCGTTATTTGTACGAATACATTGTAATAAAATAATAATACTACCATTTATGAAATAATAAATCTAACATTTATTCTTAAATGAAAAGTTTGTCATCTTTGAATGAACGGTTACCTACTAAATGTATGGAAGGGTTTGAAGTAAATATTTGGGATATTTCTGATTTAATTTCAAAAAAGTTATAAGTGTAATTTTACTCGTTGGGTAACGTACTTTCGATATCGGTTAAAAGTTTTCTGATATCTCTCATATTTACGGAATTATGGCCTGTAAACACTTATCGATTACACCCTATATATTATATAAATACTTGTAACTTTATAGCTTATACCAGCTTACTTTTTCTGCATGACCAGGTGGCTACCATGATCTATTAAATGCGATTCAGTTTAGGTCCGGCCTGTCAGTTATTGACAGATATTCTATGGACCTGACACATCGGTCACATTTACAGCTTGGCAAAAAAGAGTAGAAATTAAAAAGTAGCAACATCGTAGTGTCGTCCCTTTCAAATCAATATGCGTGAGAAAACGGGACGACACTACGATGTTGCCACTTTTTAATTTCTACTCTTTTTTGCCAGACTGTAGGTCACACCAAGAGACCAGAGGGTCGGCCAATGCTGCGTTTTGAGGGCAGTGTATAAGTCAAGTTGTCTAAGATCGAGGATCGAGCCAGAGATGACTATTCTCTGGGTAGTTACGGTTTACATCCTCGATCTCTCTCATGTCGTTTAAATTAACCTACGCTACGCGTGATGGAATAAAAGATTCAGCTATCTCAACATATCCATAGTAATTGTCGACTAAGTCCTGATACTCAAACACGCAAGTAAAGTGCACGTCACAAAAAGGGCGCAGTGCGTCCATTGTTGTACAGATCGCGTAATGGCCGCCTTCCTGTGCCGGCGCACGCCAGAACATTCCAGAATTGACCGATTGAAGCATGCGCATTCTCTTTTTTATGGATCAGACTTAGGACTTTGCTGGAAAATTAAATGTAACGGTGAAACTACGAGTAGGTACTATGTCAAATATTGGGTCAGGACGGTCAGGGTAATTATAAAATCAACAGTATCAACGCCGAACTTTGATGTCATCATCATCATATCAGCCGAAAGACGTCCACTGTTGAAGACAGGCCTCCCTCAAAGATTGCCACAATTATCGGTCCTGCGTCACCCGCATCCAGTGGACTCCTGCGACCTTTACCAGGTCATCAGTCTACAATGTGTCACTCACTCTCCATTGCCCTTTGGGTGACTTTGAACCTTCTTATGAGGCCCATTGTAAGCGACCACGTTTCAGTGCCGTATGTCATCACTTGCCAAACTTGATGTACTTGTAGAAATAGGCATTCCTGAATATATATTTGAATTATTATTATTAAGTACCTAGAGTCATCAGTGGCACAGAATAATAATTGGCATGTCGAGAAGCATGGCCACTATAAGTTGCCATGTCGGAATGTTTTCCACCCTAGCCAATTTTCGAGAGAGCCTCTCCCTTCGTATATTAAACTACTTAGGTATTTTCAAAAAACGAGCAATGCCCTCTCAAGTCCTTCCACCTAGCTTAGGTACATTGAATATCAAATAGGTAAAACAAACAACAACCTACAAGGTATCGTAAATTAAATAAGCGCGAGAAATTAAAGACCTTCATAACATTGAGCTCTATGAGTAGTAGATCCACTTTCATTCAATGTTTGACGTCACAAAAGGGAAGTACAAAGAACCACGTAGGTCAAGTGACTCATTCGGTCACACGATGCATTTAGCGAAATATAATCAAGAAAATCGCTCACGGCTCACGGAATGCGTCATTCTTGCTTCTTGAATGATTCTTCCTTGTTAGTAAAAGATAAATGACTGAGTCTGGCTTGCTAGGTGCCTGTGTACTTGAAAACAACAACGGATTTAGATTGAGGTTGTGCTCTGTGACTTGTTAGGTATAATTTATGATGACATTGATGACACAGATGACGATCATATATGTAAGGCTTATGGTTAACTCATGACGTGATTATGGGTTTTTACCTCCTAATGTCGTAGATCACCTGACTACGTAGCAAACATATGCCTTAACCTAGCCCTTGACGGCCCCAGACCCCGTGGCAGACCAAAGAAGCGATGGCTAGATGTCGTGAAGGCTGACATGAGTGTGAATGGGCTTACAGTAGAAGATGCCGAGGATCGCGCAAAGTGGAGGAAATGTAGCAGGAAACAGGACCCTGACAAATGCCGGGATAACGCTAGGTAGAAGAAGAAGACCTCCTAATGTGGCCATACGCGTATACAATAGGAGAGGCCGACGTCCAGCAGTGGACTGCCGATGATCTGATCTGGTCAAGTCAAGACTGATGAATACTGCTGTGATCAAGTACGATTTGCGAACAAGGTATATAAACATCGTGGCACGCGGTCGAACGATTTGTAATTTGTAGATAAATTATTGCGAAAAGCAGGAATCGAGTATTTGGTTTGGACCAACTATTTCTTTCACCAATTCACCACAGAATATTAGATAATACCTATTACTCTAAATAATTGAGTAAGTAGTAATTGGAGTGACGGATATTGTTGGTCGAACATTCCAATTTTCGATGTTTGCGGTTAAACTCACATTGGGTTCAGTCAGCAATGTGATTTTCATACCGTTTAAAGCTCGTTCGTCCACTTGCCAAGGCTCGACACAGTGTCGATCTTATAAGGAACTAAGGCCTCAAAAGTTATTAGGCTTTTCTTGCATGTTAAAATGTCTCATATCAAATATTATCGAACCAGGTTACTCACGGGTCAGTCCACGTCGGGCTTTGACCGAAGGTGCTCCGGACGACCCTCTTAATGGGTCGAAACATGTCGAGCAATCATCGACTTAAATTACGTGAGTAACCTGGGTCAATAATATTTTATAAGTTTTTTAAGTAAACCATTTTCGAGATATTAAATCTCAAAAACGTGAAAACCCTCCCCCTCAATTTTAGAGACTACGGAGTATATATTAACCCTCTAATGCATAAGACAGGCAAAAATGCATTTCAAATTTGAACCCTAACAGCAGTCAATAGAAAACATACTAAAGTGACCCATTTTTGCACCTTTGTAAAGCATTTTTGCCCCGACTTTTAGAGACCCCTATTACCCCTCAGACCCTTCTGGTTAAAAAGTTATTCAATTTTTTCATAATCTCAACTTAGTAAAATTTCAAAAATTCATAACTCCCTCAATTTTTAACATTTCTTTAATTTTCTTTCTGTTTTAAATACATCTCCAATAGTTTTAAAATACTCTATAATCATTACAATTCTACATACAAAACTTCTATTTAAAATCTGCTTTCTCCCTGAAAAAATTCGTACCCTCATGGAAAATAATAGCAATCTACATTTTCACAACTAACTTCAGTTCCACTCGGTCGATTTTTATTTTTCCAAGTATTTATAATAGATTAAACTTTTTGCAGTCTTTTTTGTCATAAAAACTATCCACGTATTACCAATAGTTTCTTAGTTATTTCAGAAAGTCACTTCCCTCATCTTTTTTAGTGATTTTTAGGTTTTTCGAAAACTTTGTTTAGCATACTTGTTTCTAAAAATCTAATTTTTACACAGAATTTAGAAAATCATAGCCCCCCTTTTTTGATGCTATTTTCATTTGCCAGGCCTCAATAGTTTCCGAGATATTAATTTTTTAGTCGTTTTTGTACATCCACTTTTTCAAACCTTTGCCATTTTGTTGTTTTTAAAAATATTACAGTTCTGTTTTCACATTTAAGTAGATTTTTATAGATTTTAAATTACCCTGCCTTAAGATTTAGAATTTTCTCACACTTGTCATACAAATATTTTCAAACACCCTCAAATTTTTCGGTGCCTGCAGTAAGTGTCTGAGCAACACACTTTGAGCAGCAATATCTCGGTTCCCAAACGGTCGATTTCAATTTTTTACAGCTCATTTAATAGCTCTTGTCAATATCTTTATTTCTGCATTCACAGTTTTCCTTGCAAACAGCTTTCTCATCTTCGCATCTCACATTTTCTAAAATTTTAAAATAGTCCGGTAAAAAATTCATATTTCCGTCATTTATAAACCTAAAAATTTGATAATCAACACAATTCCAGATCTTAATAAGGCCTACCTTAGGACGTAATTTTAGAATTTTTAAAGCAATAGTTTTAGAAATATCGAATTTCTAAAATTTACAATTTAGCCTAACCGTTTGCGATTAACAATCGACGAAGATCGATCATATACTAAATGCATAACATGTACCGCACACCTCCTCAGTCACCTCGCCAAGAAAAGGGTGAATCAAGGCAAGTCCCGGCAAAATACAAGCTGCCACACGTTAAAAGCGCACAACCGCCGCTTATCGACCCTGGACCAACTAACGCGAGCAGTGAACTTATTGAGTCCCAACCAACACAGGAAGCGACCGGCAGTAGGCCCGACTTCAGGACATTTTTAATGTCAGCCACCAAGACACACACATCTCACGCGGCTGAAGGGGTCGATGCTATAAAGAAAAACCTTTTTGGGGCCACAACATCCACCCCTGCTAAAGCGACCAGTCCAATAATCAGAACACCTGAAACTTTGTCCCAGAATATAGAGCTCAGATATAGTGCTTCTGGGGAGGTGGACAGCCATAAGGATGTTCCCAGAATTAGCGTTGAGGAATTCCTAAAGAAAATTAAAAAACTTACAAACGAAATCCAATTTCTAACTAAGGGCAGAGGCGGACAGACTACAGGAAATCGCTCAAAGATCTGCGACCTGGCCTCTGATATACATAATGAAGTCATTGATTATGTTGAGAGGTCCAAAGAGCCTGCTCCGCCCTCTGATTACCTAACCCCTCAGGATGAACAAATCACAAATGTCATCCAACAAACAATCAAGACGGAACTGTCTAAATTTGTGCCGGCAATTCAGAAGGCAGCTGAACTGATTACCAAGCAAACCGGCAAAATGCGGGTTTCGTATGCTGCTGCGGCCGCAAGTGATAATATTAACAAAAACACTACGGTCACTCAAAACGCAGCAACCAAGACCCCTATCACTCAGATACCGGTTAGTAAGCCAGCTATTATTATCAGCCCCAAAGAAACTACTGGCAACTCAGCGGACACGCTAGCTGCATGGAAGAAGAGCGTGACGTTCAGAAATACCTCTTTTGCTCCAGCCGCTACAAAATATGTATCCAATAATAAAGTCCGAATTGAATTTGATACAATACAACAGCGGGACACGGCGATCGCGATGACCAATAACGACAATTGCACAGTAAGGGCTGAGGCATCGAAATCCCTCCAGCCCATGATTATACTCAAAGGGATCTCGGTTGATGTCCCTGAAAATCAACTGACAGAGGTCATTACGAGGCAGAACCCTAACATTGCAGCACATATTAGTAAGGAAACTGACTTGAAATATCAATTCAAAAGAGGTAACCGCAACAACCAACTATATAATGCCGTCTTTATAGCGACTCCACAAGCTTTTAGGGCCATCATAAGTGAGACTAAAATAAATATTGACCATCAGCGGGTGCATGCTTGCGAGTATGTGCCCCTGCTGCAATGCTATAAGTGCCTGCAGTACGGGCACACTCGCAAGCACTGCACTGCCACTGAAAACACATGCTCTCATTGCGCCTCCAATGAACACGAATACAAAAACTGCCCTCACAAAAATGACCATAATAAAGCTAAATGCAACAACTGCTTCATATACTATTCCAAGACTAACAGAAATGGAAACCATAAACATAGTGCCACATCTGCCGCATGCCCTAAAATGTCCCTCATGTACAACAAAATTAAAAGCCGCATAAATTATGGATCATAATCACACAAACAATAATAACACTACTCTACATAATAACACCCATACAAATAAAAATTATAACAATAGGCAAGGCAGAAATTTACTAAAGGTAGCTCAAGCAAACCTTGGTAAAGCTCGACTGGCTACCGAAGAATTTATAGAGACTGCTAAAGGGAATTCTTATGATCTCCTGATGATAACGGAACCTTACGTTGGCAAAGGCAGTACAATGAAGCAGATTGATGGATATGACCTCTATCAATCTAGCAACCAAAGTAGCATAACCCCGACCAAAGCGTGTATAGCCGTTAACAAGAAATTGGGTGCTTATATTGGGCTTGTCCAATATACAACTCCCAACTGCTCCACCCTGCAAGTAACGTTACAGAATAACAAGAAAATATTGATCACATCGGTATACATTGAGCCACGTGAAGATCCCGCACACACACTTGCTCACTTGGAGCAACTGATAATAAACAATAGTCGAGTTGAACATGTCATCTGTGGTGACATGAACGGTTGGCATACAGCTTGGGGATCCGCCAAAAACAACGATAGGGGCAATCTGATATATGACCTTATACTAAATCATGACCTAATAATATGTAACGTAGGAGACGAACCTACCTACGAAACTGTTACCCATGGGAGGGTCAGAACATCTGTTATTGATCTTACACTGGCTACTATCAACTCAGGCAACAGGATATCTGATTGGAAAATCAATCACAACCTAATACCCTCATCAGACCACCATGGCATCGAATTTGTAATAAACCTACAAAACAATAGAACCAAAAATAAAACAACCACATCCACATATAGATATAACACAGACAGAGTAAACTGGGAACAATTCATTAATAAACTTAAAAATAATATGGCAGCTAAGACTTATGACGTTACAGATATTGACACACTCAATATACAACAACTAGACCAATACATCACTGATATAACAAACACAATCACACAGACTTGCGATTCAACACTTACCAGGAAAGCACAATTTCATCGTGTGCCATGGTGGACGGAAGAGTTGACTATACACAAAAAGAGAGTCATTCACCTCCACCATAGACTTCAGGATTTGAAGAAGGGTAACAAAGACCTTACCAATATCATTGCAGAACTCACTGAGGCTAGAGAGGAATACACCAAAAAAATGCGCGAAACTTCCACAGCAGCCTTCAGGGAGTTTTGTAACAAACAAGGCAGAGATGATGTTTGGAGTGTGACTAACCGCCTACTAAAAAGCAGACCGCCCCCACAACCACCAGCCACGTTAATGCTGGATGAGCACAACCATACAACATCCGCAGAAGACACTGCTCAAAAACTCTTGGCTCGATTCTTCCCTAATGACGACCCTGATAATGATACACCGAGCCAACGGATCATTAGAAATAATTCTTTAACTGAGACCAACAACAACAACAACGAACCACCGTTCACCAGGGCGGAAATAAGGGAAGCAATCACTAACATGGCCCCGAGAAAGGCACCTGGGGTAGATCATTTAACCGCGGACATTTGTAAACAGTTCTTTGAAGCTTACCCCGACCTCACAACAAAAATATACAATCGATGTCTTGAACTCAAACACTTCCCCTCTCCTTGGAAAGTCGCTTTTATAAAAACAATCCCAAAACCGAATAAAAATAAGTATAACCATATCGCATCTTACCGGCCCATAGGACTAATTAATGTCTTTGGCAAGATCTACGAAAAACTTATTGCCAAGCGACTTACTTTCTTCATGACACAAAACGCGACTTGCAGTGAACATCAATACGGCTTCAGAGAGCAAAAGTCGACGACAGATGCGCTACACAGGGCCATCCAGGTCATGAAGGAAGCCAAGGAGAAGAAACAACTGGTGCTGGCCATCTCTTTGGACATCGAAGGCGCCTTTGACCATGCCTGGTGGCCAGCACTACTAAACAAACTGCGTGACATCAACTGTCCGAATAACATATATAACACGATCCGCAGTTACCTAAATGACAGAAAGATTATCCTTAATTATACAAGTGCAACCGCTTCTAAAGTCCAATCCAGAGGATGTGTCCAGGGGTCGGTACTTGGACCCATCTTCTGGAATGGCATCATCGACTCCTTACTTAAAATCAACTTGCCCCATGGTAATTATATCCAAGCTTACGCCGATGATGTTCTGCTAATATGCACCGCAAACAACATTGCTGAGCTCGAGCGTAATACAAACACCATCTTGGATAAAATTTATCAATGGGGCATTACAAATAAGTTGAGGTTTGGGCCACAAAAGACCCAAATGATTGCACCCACACCGAAGGCCAAAGCGGCCAAAATAGTTATGAACGGAGTCAGGATACAGACACAAGACCAATTTAGGCTGCTCGGGGTTATTGTGGACCAAAATTTCAGGTTCATAAAACACTGCCAACACGTAATAAAAAAGGCCCAGGAAATTTACAAGAAACTATGCATATACATAAGACCGACCTGGGGAATACAGGCTGAAAACGTTTGTACCATATATCGGCAAGTTATCGAGCCCATCGTTACATATGCTGCCGAAATATGGCATAACGCACTCAACTATAAGATAGTCAACAACCTTCTACTTAGTTTCCAGCGAGGTTTTGCTATCAAAATCATCAGAGGCTTCAGAACAGTCCCCACAATTGCCTCAATAGCGCTCGCTGGACTCACACCACTACCACTCAAGGTAAAAGAGATTGCGTCGACTGAGATGGTGAAGCGCCACCTAGTCACCGAATACCTCCCCACGGATGTCAAATACGACAAACGCATACGAGTATCAGAACTCCTTCATCCAGCAAGCAGAATGGACCTAGAAATACCGGAAGTGTATACACAAGACGATCTCAACAATCACTATGAAGATCCAGATATGCACTTCGTATACACTGATGGGAGTAAGCACGACGGGCTCGTAGGTGCAGCCTATGTAATTGATTACCCCGATGGTAGGAGCAATACTACAAAACTGAAACTACACAGAAGCTGCACCGTATTCCAGGCGGAATGTCTAGCCCTGGAACGAGCCTGCCAAGACTGCTACAGGCAGAAATTAACACAAGTCACCATTTTCTCGGACTCCAAAGCTGCACTAACCGAACTATCTAATAGAAGTAGCACTAATAAAAACATCAATAAAATTCATAAAATACTACACAACATCAAGGAGTCCGGGGAAATGGTGATAAACTTCTGCTGGATTAAAGCGCATGCTGGGTTAGCTGGAAATGAGAGGGCCGATCTTGCTGCCAAGCATGCAGCTACTCTCCATAAACGTTCTGATTATGAATTGTTTCCACTCTCCTTCCATAAACTAAGCATTAAAAAGCAAATATACACCGAACACAACACAATATATAGCAATAGTGAGACAGGTAAACATCTCAAACAGTGGTTACCATCATTGGATGATATTCAGTCTTTAATATCACACACCAAAATAACGTTTCAGCTAACTCAAATACTTACCGGCCACGGATACCACAGAGCGTACCTAAAAAGATTTCATATCACCGACAACAACACCTGCCCATGTGACCGCCAGACCATACAAACTATAAACCATTTACTCACCGAATGTCCAAGATTCCTGTATGCACGAACTAGCCACGAAACTATCTGCAACATACACAATAAAAACCCATTTAAAATTAGCGATCTGATCGAGAGAGAAGAAACGTTAAACTCATTTACTACTTACACTGAATACGTAATCAACAAACTTAAAGATTTTAATAAAAACTAATTATTTATATATTACATAATTTATATGTTATCACTCAAATATCACAATCACCAATATAACATCTAATCGTCACTGCACATTAGCAGTGACAAATTGGAATAAACGGTTTACTCGGCCGCCCGTACAAATAGCGGGGACCAGTAACCAACACAATAAAACAGTTACCCACTCAAAAACTTACCAGCTAATTTATAGCTATCTTCAATTAAATGAATAGGCCAACCGGCCGCCCGTATTTCTAGCGAGGACCGGTTGAGCCCCACTTCTATGACTCAACAATTTAAAAAAAAAAAAAAAAAAAAAAAAAAAAAAAAAAAAAAAAAAACAGCAGTCAATAGAGTCCAAAACCAATGAAACCATATTTGGCTTCGTATGCATTAGAGGGTTAAATTATAAAGAAATAATAATAATTAATAAACTCTCAACGATTTTTAGTTCATCTAAGTATCTCTTATAGTTTTTAATCAGCTGTTACGAATAACGGAACCCTTTGCGCGCGAGTCTTGTCTATCGCTTGACTGGTTTTCAGAATGCAGTCGCGGATTGCACATTGCATCGCAAAGTAAAAGGTTGAGTGTCGCTTTTCTCTTTTTTGTGGTTAAAAAATACCTAAATGAACGTATTGTGAAAACACAAATTAAATGAAGTATTTATTAACTAAATATTTTGATTTGTACTTTTTATTTTACCCCAGTAGTCGCACTACTTAATACTATATAAATTATAAATATTAGATGTCATATACCAAAGACAAACGACCAAGATCACCTAAACGTCGGAGGTGGGGATCGAACCCACCACGTGCTCAGCTTTCGATCCCCACCTCGGACGTTAGGTGATGTTGGTCGTTTTTCTTTGGTATATGACATCTAATATTTACCTATAAATACCTAAATATTCGTCAATTACATGCTGACATTTGTGTCGTAGAGCGGAACTGAACAGTGGCTTATGATGGTCACGCGTTTGTCGTTTATCGTGCTACTCGTCACTTTCGCACTGGCATCCTTGTTAGATTAGAACGTGACGGCAACAACGACAGACGATTAAACACGGGAACATCATAAGCCAACAGATTACTAAGTACTTATTAAGAGACGGTCACGAGTCTTAATATAGTTAAGAATCAATGAACTCATAATTAGGAGATTTTTTTCGAGATTTCTTGATTGTCTCCATAGTGAAAGTTGTTCAGCGTGACCGTCCCTACTGTCACTAGTACCCTGTTCACTCTTGCTCCATGTCCATGACCCAAATGCCACCCTGTAGTGTTATTCACTAAGGAAACCGCCTTGCTGTCAGCGCTGTGTCAGCGCTGCGGCAGCGTCGAGCCTAAAAATGGTATTCACTAATGCACTTTAAACGACACTAGTGCTCGGCGACGAATGCGGTGTGAGCTGGAACTACACTGCGTCGAGAGTTTGACGTTTAATGTACGAACTTCGTATTCTCTAACGAAAAACAGCGACGAACTCGCCCACAACCAGGCTCACAGCCTCGATTCCTAATGTCAAATAAAACAGCTACGATTTTAGACAAGGCTGTCTCGACGTCGAGCTCGTTGACGAACGCAGCGTCGAATGTGTGAATAAGAGAATAGCATAGCTGTATAGTATAGATACGTAGGTATCTATACGACTGCTCATTCCCTGGGTAGACAAGTTGCCAATCGCTAACGCTTAATCGTCAATCGCAAATCGCAGCTAACTGTCTTTGTCGCACTAATATGAAAGAGCGACAGAGAGGGAAAACTACGATACGCTACTAAGCGTTAGCGATTGGCAACTTGGCTAAGAATCCGGTCTCGTGGGTCGAGAAGTCGAGATTCGCAAACCGTTTATTGTGGTCAATTTATTGGGCCAAGACTTCCTGATTAAGACGAGATGAATTAGCTCGGGATTTGTAATGGGATGTCTAGACTTGCGTTGGTGAATGCAATTTAAGCATAGATATCTAGTATATCATCTTGTGTTAACAATTATTGTAAACATTGAGTGCAACCCGTATTCATATTTGCAATTATGTATTCTTAATGTAAGTATGTGCATATTTTGATGTACCGCGTGTAAATCTAATACGGGCGATCAATTAAACCAGGCATGGAATTCATCAGTGTAATGACGGATTACGAGGTTTTTTTAAAGTTCGATTAATTACGACCCCACAGATTTTTTATAAGATTTTCGGAGCAGCAATGTAGGTACGAACATTTGTTATTATTCATATCGCAGTTATGTCAACTGCTTTAGAAATTAACTTGAGTGTGTTGCTCTAATTTTAAGTAAAAGTTATCTAAATGTACTTATTATGTCCTAAACTAAAACCCGTTAAGATCTTCGCCCGTATTAGACTTACTCCCTGTATATGTAAAAGTATCTCCTGCTTTATTTTAATGGTACCTATAGATCACCAACATGGAGTTATAGACATCCCTAGGCTACTATAGTAGCTTTACCATTGGGAGACCCGTAGGTACTCTACATTGCCAGACGCCATACAAAAAAATTAAGAACCCATTATTAAAGTAAATAATTCTACAGTTTGAATCCAATCAGGCGATAAATTAAACCAGGCAAAATATGTTTCATTAGTATAGTATAGGTATAGGGTGAATAAAATAATACTATACTTAAATTAAACTTAAACTTATTCTAACATTCATTATTAATTAGGGTGAATTAGTTTTACCAATATGAGTTTTTTAAGTTACACTTAATTCTGAGTATTCTGACCCCACAGTTAATTCTTGAACATCTTTAGTGCTGTAATATTTACAGCTACATACATTGCAGCCCAATATTACAAGATTCTATGTTGACCTTTTGAACATTATCACAATGGTACTAAGCCGAGATTTAATCACCCGATTTTTTTACTCAGCGGACTCATGAAAGACCTTAGGTCGGTATTAGGTGCCCATAGACAGAACTCGATTACCATATATTGGCTTGCCTAATATTATTGCTTGTACTGAAGGAAACGAAAAGTAGGTACTTCAACTCGGAATTGAGTATTGGAAATCTGAATATCGGAAGAATATCGCAGCGGCAAGGGGTTTCGAGGATTTTTTATCATTAGTCTAATGACGCCTTCGTTGGAGTGACAGACAAAAATCCTCGAAATTTAGGGATTTAGAAGTTCGCGCATAATAGGCTAGAACTATATCAAAATGCGGATGGCGCAGGACCGGTCATTGTAGCAATCTTTGGGCCTATGTTCAGCAGTGGACGTCTTTCGGCTGATATGATGATGATGATGATATCAAAATGGACTCGATTCTACAGTGACAGATGGAAAAGAACTGGAAAACGATTTCTTCCATTTATATTTATATCTACAGTTCCTAGGTGCCCTAGAGTAGAATAATACCTAATATTGTAGGACTTGGCAGAATAAATGCTTTAACCGACTACATCCACCTACTAATTAGTGCTTACTATACAACTAGATACTAATCTGATTATCACAACACAACACAATTTGCATAAAAATTGCCACTGACCCACAAAGGCACATGTAAAAAGTCACGTACACAAACAAATTAAACAAAACAAAACTAACAAAACTTCAAGGAATTAAAAAAAAACTTTAAAAGCAGAATTGGCGCGAAGAGTGCAGCTGAGCGCCTCCCTAATTTCTGGTCGCGTTCGGATTTATCGGTAAATTCCGGTGCATTGTATATGTAATTGTAAAGCTCACTTACATGAACGTCCTGGCTGGTAGCGCGCCAGTCGGTTACTGAGGCCGGCAGAGCGGCCAGTGATGTGTTGAATCGATATGTTTCTACATGTTGTGTTTGCAAAGAGTATGGAACATGTGTTTGCACGTGGGTTGCAGAAGGTACAGTCGCCATCAGGCCGGCTACCGACTCGATATTCGGAAATTTCGAGGATTTTTCTCTGTCACTCAAACGAAGGCGTCATTAAGAAGAGTGAGAGAGAGACAAATCCTCGAAATTAGATATTTCGCGGTGGTTAGGATGTTTCTAATTCTATTCTAATTGTTACATAATTAGATTGCATATTCAGATATTTTTGAGCACTGTAGTCGTCCCGATATTGGTGGCGACTGTACCTTGGAACTGTTGTAAGTGTGCTAAGCACTTTTCTAGTTCATTATGTATTAACGACATTAACGTGTTGTAACGGATAATTGGAAATAACTACTACGTCGTAATTTGTGTTAGATAGGTATCTCTACTTTTAGTAGTAAAGTAGTATAACATACAATACAACAATGTGCAACATATAGTGTGTGTATAACTTATAGTGCAAACTAAATGAGTAATGAATGAAGAACATGATGAATGAGAAACAAATGACAGCTTTATAATGGCGGACTTAATTATCTAAGGTCAGTGCGGCTAAGTCCGGCATATTTTATTTTGAAGGAAAGTCGGTCATAATGTATATGCGTCTTGCAATGTTCAATTAGGGTCGGAAATCAGTTGGTAGACGCCGGACTTGACTGATAGATGGTCTTACCCGCATTGACCTTATAAGAGATCTATTTCTGATTAGAAAAATAATTGATAAATTCAATGTGTAGGACTCAACAACTAAGTTAAGTTATTCAATAAAATTAACTATCTAATATTCAATTAACTTACAAAGTACAGTAAGAATAACAACACTAAATAAAACAAAATTAAGAACTATTATTACAATTACACAGAAAAAAAAACTATTCTAGAGCAAATACCAAAATAAATGTTTGTCCACGTTATTTATGCAATGTGAATACATCTTTTATTTGATGTTTTATGGTCTCACACACCATCGCTAACAACCACGGTTTTGCTGCGATAGTAATCGCTAGCGTCTGCGTAAAATCTTACAGTCTGCTGGCTGCAAAATGCTAGTAGGAGCGAGATGCTTATAAAATAAGTTACGCAGACGCTTACAACCTTAGCACACTCGTGGGTTTTGATATCAAATTGAGGTTACCGAGGACAAAACTTAAGGTTTAAGGTTTAAGAATTTATTTCTCCAAAAAGAATATTACATTCACTTAACTTAGAGAAATACAGAACAGTCTTAACTAATACATATAAAGTGTATGAATACAAAGTAAAACTTGATCAAAACAATCAAATTAATATTCTATAAATGTGGGTACAGTGTTCGACGGTACTAACTGATAAGTTACCAGTGCGCTGGCATTGTGATTTTAACTTCAAGTGCGAGGGCAGGTGTAGACCACCATCCAGCGTAACGTGACCGAGAAGTTGATGCGCTGAAGCGTTGTTTATATAATGGTCGATTCATACAGTCGGCCCTTCCGCGACGCTCGGGAAGCAATTAGAACTACAACTGCAGCTGTGCATTGCATGTGAGGTTTTATTACGTATCGAGTTTTGTATTGCCATGGGCAAGTAGACAATGGCCATTACAATAGCAATGTATTATTTTTTATTTTAACGTGTGTTCATTCTTTGATTTTAGTAAAATTGTTTGATTTGGTATGTTTATGTATTATTATGGTCGAGTTATAATATTTATTTGAATATAAGATATATTAGTGTAACTATGATAATTGACAATGATAAGAATTTTTAATACATTATTATTTTGAATTATTTTGTGTTTTCCACGATCCTCAACCTAATTGAGGGAAACATAATTATCAATATTATTTTGAGGGAAACATAATTATCAGATTTAGAATTATAAAAGTTCAGAGTAGGTATTTAAAAAATGTGCTTTCAGCCGTTTTTTGTAGATATTAAAGGATTTACTTTCTTTGATTTGGTTAGGTAACATGTTATATAATTGCGCACCCTCGTACATTATGTTTCTTTTACCGTAGTATATCGTCCGAGGTGCTTGGAGACATATATGATTCGCTCGCCTTAGTGTACGTTTTCTGACCTGATATTTTATAGTAAAAGATATTTGACTATGTATTTTCCTTGTTAGTATTTTCCGGACTAGAATACACGTATTATATTTATACATTTCAGACAATGCCATCAATTTAGTTTCTTTATATAGTTTTCTAGTTCTTGTTAGGTAGTTATAATTGAACAGAATTTTTATAATTTTATTTTGCGCTATTTGTAATGGTTTTATGTTTACAGTCAAGTGCAAAAATAAGTATCGAAAGAATCCGCTCATAAATATGTTACGACGTTCTTATTACACAGAATTAGAGTGCTCTGGGACATCTTTAGCAGCACATCCCCATATTTCAATTAAGTATTCCAAGTGTGATTTTACTAGCGAATTGTAAATAATATAACGTACAGATTTAGGAAAACATCGATTTTTGCCTCTTAGCATACTCATTAAAGATGACATCTTGGATTGAAGTTTTTTAATATGTGGTTTCCAGGTTAGCCGGCTGTCTAATGTAAGGCCAAGATATTTTTCAGAATCTACTCTAGATAGAGGTTGGTTGTTTATTGTTAGTGTTTGAGCCGACATATTTTTTTTGTTTTTAGCACTGAATATTATATAATTTGTTTTATTTACGTTTATGGTTAATAGATTTCTCTGAAACCATTCGTGTAGGGTGTTAAGATCGTCTTGAGCTTGATTTAATACACTTGTTGCCTCGTCACCATAGTAAAATAGACTGGTGTCATCAGCATACAAAGAAATGCTTCCTTTCAGGCTTAGGTTTGTTATATCGTTAATGTATGTTAGGAATAATAACGGGCCCAGGATAGATCCTTGAGGGACTCCGTAAGTTATTTTTTCGCGACTGCTTTCGTGTTCTCCGACTTTCACTATTTGAAATCGATTAGTAAGATAGGACTCGATCATTTTAGTAGCAGTACCTTTTATGCCTATTATAGAGAGTTTTCTTAGAAGTAGTTTGTGACTTATTGTGTCAAATGCTTTCCTTAGATCGATAAATACACCTAACGCAATATGTTTTTTATCAATATTGGTTTTTATGTTAGTAACGAGATCTACACAAGCTGAGAGTGTGTTTGATTTAGGCCGGAAGCCGTACTGCTTAGGAGACAGGAAGTTTATTGTTTGTAGGTATTGTTCTAGGCGAATATATACAACTTTTTCCATGATTTTAGAAATAACCGGAAGGACAGAAATTGGGCGGTAGTTACCGGGGTCGGTTCTTCGTCCAGATTTAAATATTGGACTTACTTTGGCAATTTTAAGTGAGTCAGGGAATGATCCAATTTTTAAGCATTCGTTTATACAGTTAGTTAATTCATTCACGATAACACTTTTAACTGATTTAATCGATTTGCAGCTAATACCATCGAGCCCTGTACTTGTATTTGAGTTTAGGTTGTTGATAAGTTTTTCAATTTCGTACGTAGTTGTGGGAGTAAATTCAGACAAGCATGATGAGTTATTAGGTGATGAAATATTATCCGGTAAGCTATGGTATTGCACTGGTATATTGTTTGCTAGAGCAGGACCCACATTAGCAAAGAAATTATTGAAATGATTGCATATTTCTTTGGGACTTGTAAGCTGTCCATTATCGGTTTCTAAATTTTGGGGAAGATTGGTAATTTTCTTATTATTGCTACTGATCTCACTAATTAATTGCCATATTTTAAGAGGCTTATTTTTACATTTTTGAAAACAGTCGTGATAATAGTTGCTTTTTGCGACTTGAATGGTAACTTGGACTTCCTTTTTCTTAAGTTTGTATTCTGTTTTCGCAGCTTCATCGTTTGGAGATCTTACGTATGCTTGTCCTAGTTGATTTCGTTCATCAATTTCTTTAATTATCTCCTTAGTAATCCAATCACTTCTCGGTGGGTTCAGTACTTTAGATTTTATTGTTTTACTCTTTTCTATCCTTTCTAAGATATTTTTCTCTAGTTTTTCGTAATCACTGTTGCATTCACTCACGTTGGCTGCTTCTAATTCCTTGTGTAGTCGGTGGTAGTCGACCGCTTGGTATAGAATCTTTTGGTTTTTCTTTGGTTTAAATTTGTGTATTTGTAGGTATAGTTGCTTATGATCCGAAATCATGGATTCGACAATTGCTAAGTGACAAGGGATGTCTTGTATATTGGAACAGATATGATCCAGTATGGTCTTTGTGCTTGCTGTCTCTCTAGTACAGTGGTTGGAATTAATTTTATTTAATACTCTAAAGCCATTTTCAAGCAGCATGCGTTTGTAAGCCAAAGTCGGTCGAGCTCGTTTAAGTAAGTCGTAATTGAAGTCACCAAAGACCAACACTCTCTTGCGCGCAAGCAGTTGTTGTGAGTAAGTCTCCAGAAAATCTTCATTATTTGTTCTCTCTGGCTTATAAACAGCAGCAATGTCTAAACAGAATTTATTTAAATGTATCCAGAGAAAGTGATTATCATCTTTACAGGTTGCCTCAATAAAACTATGCCTAAGGTCGTTGTGGACAAATATCGAAACTCCCCCTCCTCGGCGGTGGGATCTGTAGTTGTAATAATGGGTATAATTTGGTAGCTGTGTTTTTAAGGCTTCAGTTTCGGTTTTTATCCACGTTTCAGTTACTATTATAACATGTATTTTATTGGTTGTAGATTCTGAGATAGCCCTTAGTTCGTCAAGTTTGCCAGGCTTTACGATGCTACGTATATTTGTGTATAAAAAAGTCAAAGCCTTGCTGTCTGAAGTCAAATTATGGTAGCTTTTAGATATTTGGTAGGTTATTTTATCTTCAGTTACTTGGTTTTCGTTTGATTGACAACTGGGTAGTTTTTTGAACTGGTTTCAATTATTTTAGGAGCACCTTTGACGTACTTTATTGTTAAATTTGTCTCGCCATTATCAGTTCTGCGTTTTAGTTCGTCTTTTAGATTTTGCATGGTTTTCTTCTGGAGTGGAGTTTCGTCATAGTAAATTTTTATGTTTGGGTGCTCATTTTTTATAGCCAGTCTATTTCGTAGTAATGTTCTAGCAGCGGATGAACTGGCGAAACAAACTTTCATAGGACGGGGTTTTTCTTTACTGTATTTTCCTAGACGAATATTTTTTTGCGGTTCTGAGCACTCTGGAATAATGGATTTTATCAGCATATTAACTTGCTCTGCATCATGGTGGCGCCTTTCTCCGACATTGTTGCTGAATATTTCATTTATCCCAGATATGATAATATTTTTCTCACGCTCTGATCGCTCATACATTTCGGCAATCATACTTTCGCATGAGACGGTGCAAGTAGGTTGGTTAGTTATCGCTACTTTAAGCGTTAGAACT
Organism: Thaumatotibia leucotreta; assembly: GCA_025490895.1. Classification (NCBI taxonomy): domain Eukaryota; kingdom Metazoa; phylum Arthropoda; class Insecta; order Lepidoptera; family Tortricidae; genus Thaumatotibia; species Thaumatotibia leucotreta. The sequence continues at coordinate 51,785 of JALPQI010001709.1, forward strand.
TCATTTTCAAGGGTTTTAAATTTTTGTTCTGTATTGTTGTTAAAGTTCGTGATGTTCATTAAATCTTGTTTGATTTTATCTTGCTCTTCTGCTAATTTATCAGCGGTAGTTTTTATTTGCCCTATTTGGTCCTTTATTTGTGACACATCTTGCGACATATTGTTAAGCAATGCCATAATTTTCGTCTCAAAGTTTTCGAATTTGGCGCTTAGGTCGTCTTCACGTTGTCTTTTTTTATTTCGCATTGTAACTTGTTGTGATTCAAATTCGGTAAGTGCAAATGACCCTAGATTAGGTTGCAACCCACTACTTGTGTTGGGCCCAGTTGCTATCGCTTGATCGCTATCGGTATACGTATTAGGACCCGGCGGTGGACATTTTTGCGGACTCGTCATTTTAAAAGCGGGTATTTGAGCGATAGACCGGCGTTTAGCCCACTACGGAATGGCGCAAGTCACAGTTTCACTTTGAACAATAATGGTTCGCACTTCGTAATAATTAAAGTCACTATTTGTTCGAACACTATTTAAATATTTTCATAAATACTAGTAACACGTCTGCTTCGTACACTCGTTCCGGCCGAATCTTAAGTAACGCAGACTTCAGAGACATCATCAGCCTATCTCAGTCCACTGCTGGACGTAGGCCTCTCCTACTAACTATGCGTGTAGACGCATTAGGAGGTAAATGCCCATAATCACCACGCTGGGCATGCGGATTGGTGATCGCAGTAATGTGTCTACTATGATGACGCTGCTGCCCGTCATCAATCAAACCAAAGAATGGTCAGTGATACTTCAATCCCTTAGTCGACTCTTACGACTTTTTTTATATGACGAAGGTAGGCAACTGAGCTCTCAGCCCACCTGATGGAAAGCAGGAACTGAGGCCCATGGACATAGTGACCAAAAAATCGCCTACGCGATGCCTACCCTGAGGACTTAGATGGATTGCCTCTATGCCAGTAATTACACCGGCTATCTTACCCCCAAACCAAAACACAGTAGTAACTATTTAGCGGCAGGTTAACGGGTAAGACGGTGGCGGTGGACCCTGCACGAGGTCCTACCACCGCGGGAAGAGTTGGGGTAGTGACAAATGTATTCTGACTGCCGTCACCAAATGGCGAGACGGACGACTTTAGAGACGTAATTTGATAATTTCCTATGCGATGGCACATTTTCTGGTTACTTCGTAGTTGCTATGTTAATTGAATTAGGCGTTGATCCGATTTATTAACTCAGCGATAAACAAAGGGATATTGTTATCGGAGAAAAGACGTGTGGGAAAAATACTAGTAACTACTAATTAACTTAACTAACTAATTTAATTAGGTTATACTTATAAATATAGGATGTCATATACTAAAAAAATAACGACCAAGATCACCAACGTCCGAGGTGGGAATCGAACCCTTAAAATGGTCGGTAAGACCGTTGCCGGGCGGTGCAGGCATCAGCCGCGAAAGCTGAGCACGTGGGTTCGATTCCCACCTCGGACGTTGGTGATCTTAGTCGTTTTTTCTTTGGTATATGTCATCCTATATTTATAATTTATATAGTATCAAGTAGCCGCGTGGTGACGACAGTAAGAATACATTTGTCACCACCCCAACTCCTCCTGCGGGTGTCATAAGAGTCGACTAAGGGATTGAAGTGTCACTGACCATTATTTTATAAAAGATTGATGATGGGCGGCAGCGTCATCATAGTGGACACATTCCTGCGATCGCCAATCTGCTTGCCCAGCGATTATGGGCATATTACCTCCGTTTATACGCATAGTTAATAGGAGAGGCCTACGTCCAGCAGTGGACTATCATATGCTGATGATGATGATGATGAACTACATATGTGTTTATGATGACGCTGCTGCCCATCATCTTTTATCAAATAATGGTCAGTGACACTTCAATCCCTTAGTCGACTCTTACGACACCCGCAGGACGAGTTTGGGTGGTGACAAATGTATTATTAGTATTATTACTGCCGTCACCACACGGCTATTAAGCTGTGGCAGAAGGACGACATTTTGTCTTTCCCCATTCAGAAAACAACCTTATGTACAATTTCGTTGCAATCGACTCTATAAGTAAGTAAGTAGGTAGGTAACTTAAATCAATGTGTTTTGCTACTGAAAAAAGCTCGGACTCGGTCATTGTCGGTTATCTTATCAATAATCCTGTAAGCTCATAAGCAGGGATACGTAATATCAAATACTACTGTTTAACGGAATATTATCTCAGTTTCATAGTTGATATGTAAATATTGCAAGGAGATGTCATCTCCCCTAAGCTGTTTACCGCTGCACTGGAGGATGTCTTTAAGACTCTGGACTGGAGAAGGCTGGGTATCAACATAAACGGCGAGTACCTCACTCACCTTCGATTCGCTGACGATATAGTAGTCTTGGCTGAGACCTTGGAGGACATAAGTACTATGCTCGTTGACCTCAGTAAAGCCTCCGAGCGAGTTGGTCTTAGGATGAACATGGATAAGACGAAAATCATGTCGAATTCCCATGTAGCACCAACTCCCGTAATAATCGGAGACTTTACACTCGAAGTTGTAGACGAATATATATACCTAGGGCAAACTATTCAGTTAGGTAGGTTCAACTTCGAGAAAGAGGTCAATCGTCGAATCCGACTCGGTTGGGCAGCGTTCGGGAAGCTACGACACATATTTTCGTCCAATATTCCGCAGTGTTTGAAGACGAAAGTCTTTAATCAGTGTGTGTTGCCAGTGATGACATACGGTACTGAAACGTGGCCGCTTACAATGGGCCTCATAAGAAGGCTCAAAGTCACCCAAAGGGCAATGGAGAGGGCTATGCTAGGAGTCTCTCTGCGTGATCGGATTAAAAATGAGACCATCCGCAGCAGAACCAAAGTAACCGAAATAGCTCTCCGAATCGCTAAACTGAAGTGGCAGTGGGCGGGGCACATTGCGCGTAGAACCGATGGCCGTTGGGGCGGGAAGGTTCTTGAGTGGCGGCCACGTACCGGAAGGCGTAGCGTGGGTAGGCCCCCCACAAGGTGGACCGATGACCTGGTGAAGGTCGCAGGAGTCCGCTGGATGCGGGTGGCGCAGGACCGGTCATTGTGGCAATCTTTGGGGGAGGCCTATGTTCAGCAGTGGACGTCTTTCGGCTGATATGATGATGATGATGATGATGTAAATATTTATTGTAGCGTGGGTACGGCAGATTATCTTCTTATGTTTGGTGCTGTATTGAATAGTGAATTCTTGTAGGTAATTCCATTAGGTATTTTCTTTGACATAGTAATACTGGTTATAATTATAATTTATGAGTCTTATAGGACTGCCTAATTGAAGTGATAGTTTTGAATGATCAGAAAATTATTTTTTTGTTATTTTCTGGCTCACTCTGTTTTCTGTAGGTATTTACGTCCGTTTCGGTATTAAAATGGTTCAAATTCCATGAAAATTATAGTATTGATAGTAGGCCCACAATATTAAGTTTACTTACCGCAAAAGGCGCAAAACCACCCAACTATGGTGCAATACTGCAAGTTGCAACTATTCATTATTTCAACTCCTAACTAAGCGTCGACCTCATCTTTTTTGGCTTAATTCTACATTTTTTAAATACTAATGAGGCCTTAGCTTGCTTTAAAGTGTATTCATCCTTACTTGTCTTATCATGTAAACAAACCACAGACCAAGTAAAACAAACAAAACGTCAACGATGATCAAAAGACAACCACTAGTGATTAGAAATGTCGATATAATGAAATGTCAGCGATAATTTCACTGCTTAGGTACGTAAATAGAGGATTATCGATTTTACATCGTCTGTCAGGAAGAGAATTAATTCGTATAAGATTATATCAAAAACTATGGTTAAATTTCGAGGATTTTTCTCTGTCGCTCCAACGAAGGCGCCACTAGTCATGAAAAAAATCACATGAAGTGCATCCGTAACGAACAACGTGAAGCGAAGTAGCGAAACGAATGACGTTTGACGTGAAGATTTTATTCAATATTCAATAGACAACTAAGCACTGCCAGTCTTTGAATAAAATAAATATTGAAATCAATTACAAAAACCGGCCAAGAGCATGTCGGGCCATGCTCAGTGTAGAGTTTCGTAGTTATTCAAAAACGGCTGGGCCGATTATGTTCCAAATAGTTTTATGCAACCCCACTATTCATGATTTTTTTTGGACCTTTGGATCAAAAGTTAGAGGGGGGGACAATTTTTTTTTCATCTGCGGCGATTATCTCCGAAAATATTGACTTTAGAAAAAAACTTTCTTATAAGCCCCTTTTTCTTTTTAAGAGACCTATTCAATGATACCCCACACTATACGATTACAGCAAATAAAAAAATCACCCCACATCACCAATTGGGGGGGAGGTACCCGAAATTTTTTTTTTCTTTTTATTGTATCACTTTGTTGGCATGATCAATATGTATACCTGTACCAAATTTCAGATTTATAGTATTAACGGCCACTGAGCTAAGTATGCTGCGGAAAGACGGACATAGCGAAACTATAAGTATGGGTTCCGTTGTTGCCATTTTTGCTACGAAACCCTAATAAATTTTGGTAAATTACTGCAATTTATTTTAATTGCATTTTCCTCGAGTTGTACTTTAAGTATTAATATCGATATATTGACAAGCCCACATTATGGTACATAGACAATCTAGACATCGCAATGTCACATCAATGTCAGATGTTTTTAAAGTTATCCGACCGTAACAGCATTTATTGACGAAAATCTTTACAGAAATGATATATTTCAGTGCTTTTTTGAGTAATTATAATACTTTGCGAGTTTAATTAAGTATGCAACAACATTTGACGTGATGATTAATGTGTAATTGCAGAGAAAATTGTGATAATGTTTTCAAATAGTGTTTGTTTACATGATAAGACAAGTAAGGATGAATGCACCTTATCTAGAAACATTTTTTTCTTGCGTTTTGAATTAATTGTTTTTCATATTTCAAGTAAGGTTTGGTTAGTATTCCTTATTATCTTTCGAACATACCCCATCAAGTTAAACGTCACATATGTCAATCGAAGCGAACTGTCTAGTGTCAATGTCAAAGCCGTCGAAATCAAAACCGCAAAAAAACATCTTAGCAATTTTTTACTTTATATTCGATAATTTAGCAATTTCTTGCGACCATGTCGCAACCGAAGATAGACGCAGGTACATCTTCCGACGAGGAGTCGTTGAAGGATGTGTTCGATCAGGGCATGAAGCTGTTTGAGAAGCTGGAAAGCAGCAATGAGCCTACAAACAGCGATGCTATGCAGGTAAGCTGTTTTTCAAATTATATTATTGTTAATATACATTTGTTACCACCCCAATACTTCCTGCGGGTGACGTAAGAGTCGACAAAGTGATTTAACTGTCACTGACCATTCTTTGATAGAAGATTGATGATGGGCAGTAGCGTCATCATAGTGGACACATTACTGCGATCGCCAATCCGCTTGCCCAGCGTGACGATTATGGGCATTTGCCTCCTCATACATACGCATAGTTAATAGGTGAAACCTACGTCCAGCAGTGCACTGAGGTAGGCTGATGATGTCTGTGATGTGTGTTTTGCTAATTTTGCTGCTTAATGTATACTGGAACCTGAAAAGACTCGGCCAGTGTGGAGATTGCGTTTTAAACCTTTAAAACCCTTGTTTTTGATTGAAATTTGTGTGTGTGTTTGTTTGTTTTCTAATTAGTATGATTTGACGGCTTCCATAGCTCAGTAGTCTCAGTACTAAACTACAGGGAACTTGTCCGCAGTGCTTATTGTTCCGGGTTCAAGCTCCAGAGGATGCATCTCTTTAATGTGTATTTATTTATTTTTTAAGCAGGCAGGCAGTTGAAATGTTATTGCCTGTATCTAACTTGGCTTTCAAATATTTATCACAAACATATTTGTTTTTCTGTCATACCTGTATTCTATGCATTTAAGTAAATAGATATTTAAAGATCTTACTAGTACTTTATATTTTTATTAGACTCATATTAGTAGCTTTGATTAAGTTGTTGTTAGGCATACCTACTTGACATCTATAGACATCTTACTTGCCTTAAAGGATTAATGGAGGATTACAGGACCAGTTTTTATATAATACTTATTTATTAAACAACGAACTTTAAAAATGTTACCATAAAATGTTTACAGATAACCCTAAAAGCAGCCATAGCGAAGTTGGAGAAAGCCACCAACCTGGTGTCCCTGGCGGGCATGTTCAGCTCCAACGAGAGCCTGGAAGAGCTGCCCACAGACACCCTGCAGTACCTGCTGCTGCCGGCGCTGCTCGGCACCCTCAGCCTGAAGCTGTGTGGGCAGCCGAGGAAGGAGGTTATACATCTCGCTGAAATTTATTTTAGGTGAGCTTGCCCTGTGTATAACTTATAGTTGCAATTCTTAAAAAAGCTGTACATTATCCAACATTTGGATCATGTCTTCGCTATTATATTCTTATTCTTAATCTTAGTGATCAAAATAAATAATTTCCCAAAATGTCCTTAGAGGTTAGCTTGGAACATTAAAAAAAATATAATTTGGGTAATGTAGAGAATCTTGCTCAGCATTATTGACACTGTGCACTGCCAGCCTAATAATATTAAAAATTCACAAAGAAATTGTGTATTACACGTTTTGAGAAATGCTCAATTGTAAGTATTAATTATTATGCATGGTTGTGTTTATTATTTATTTTATTTATTGTGCGTGATTAATTTTGGATATATTTTCCTATTTATTAATTTTGAAATTTAACAATCACACTATACAGGGTTATTACGGGGTCGTGATTCCAACTGTGAAAAATGTGTTAAGATGGTCTTTCTAAAAAATGTTTCCCATGGGATAGGTATGAACAAACGTACATTTTTTACGACTAGTTAGTTCGAGTTCATTAATATGTAAACATTTCTCCATAGTAATTCCTTGCTAATGTGTTTACATAATTATGAAACTCGTTTCTGGAACTGGAACTGAGGGTTATGAACACTTCCGCACCAGTCAGTCTGGAATCAGTAATTTTTTATTCGTGATATTCATATTTTGTTCTATGGGAAACCTTATTCAGAAAGACCATTTTAACACGTTTTTCACAGTTGGGATCACGACTTCGTAATCACCCTGTATTATAATGAAAAAAAAAGCAACCTGAAAGAATGAAGTCCCTAATGTAGGTTTCGGTAGGCAGATACAAAAATGAAACAGCTTTTGATTTTAGCTGTTCAATCAAAATATTTACAAATTGGTGTAAAAAATTAGGGTTCTTAAACATAATAGTTGTTCACCACCCCCAAACAAAATATATCTGTCAAATAAATATTAGCTGTCCTTTCCTTCTATATGCCCGGGGAAACGGAAAATAATTTTATCTCATGGATATATTTATTCCGGGATTTATTGTGAAACAGATTAATGTAATATTGCAGAGATTTCCTGCAGCGGTGCAAGGATTACGGCGTGACAGACGTGGAGGTGCCACAACCTGCCGACAACCAGAGAGTCGAGCGGGTGGTCACCGAACAAGTCAAGATTGCTAACATGGTAACTTTCTAAAAGTATTCGTTATTTGCCATTTGTACCCGTATGTTCTAAAACTGACAATAAGTTCTTCTGACCATAACGTCGATTCAGCGACGACGATGAAATATTCTAGGATAGTACGTACAAATCTTCACTGATGACTGAATTATGTACAGTTGTATATATACCCAGATATTGGGCACACAATTATTTTTCCCTACAAAAACCTGCTCGGCTTCGCACTGGTACTATACGTACATAAAAACCTTCCTCTTGAATTACTCTACCTATTAAAAAAATCTCATCAAAACCCGTTGCATAGTTTTAAAGATTTAAGCGTACAAAGGGACACAAAAAGTGACTTTATTTTATACTATGTAGTGATGATGAATTCATGTTATCCTTGTTTAAACAGATTTTAATATAATTAGCATTAAATGTATAACAAATATGGTGTTTGTAAATTACGGACCAACCAACAAATTAAAATTATAATTGAGAACAAAAATATAATTATAATTTCAGCCAGTGAGACTGTCTTGTTTTCTGCATAGGCATCCTCTAATATAGTTTGTCGTCCTCCCTGATTTAGCGTATGATCACTTATTGGCTTGTTATGTTAGCGGACATATCCTAAACTATGTTACTTTTAAACTCAAGGTGCACACCCGCGAAGCCAAAATAAAGCGCTACAAAGAAATGAAAGAGCTAAAAGAGAAACTAGCGACCCTCTCCAAAGCCATGTCCTCAGAGCTGGTGGATGAAGAGACGAAGCGCGAGTACTTCTCGACCATGCTGCTGAGCTACGTGAGCCAGGCCCTGGAGGAGCTGGCCAGCATCGAGCAGGAGAAACCGCTGCTGGACTATATGGAGAAACATGCTGGGGGTAAGTGGAATGCCCCAATATCTGCGACCATATACAGTGTGTAAGTCTAATACGGGCGATCAATTAAACCAGGCATGGGATTCATTAGTGTAATCATGGATTATGAGGTTTTTTTAAAATTACTCTTAATTAGGACCCCACAGAATTTTTTTAAGATTATCGGAGCAGCAATGTAGGTACGAACATTTGTTATTGTTGATATGGCAGTTATGTCATCTGCTTTTGAAATTAGCTGTCATCGAGTGTTTAACTCGCGTATGTTGCTCTACATTGCGCGCCGAATTATTTTGTATGGAAAATTTTGTTGCTCTAATTTTAAGTAAAAGTTATTTGAATGTACTTATTATGTCGTAAACTAACACCCGTTAAGAGCTTCGCCCGTATTAGACTTACACCCTGTATAACATGGACGTCTAACGCCAGCTCACAAATGCCCCCAAAACTAATTGTTCAATTGTGCCAAGATGGGCAGGACATAGCGCTTTTCTTAACACCGCGCATATTTCGGCGCAACATCTTTGACAAATGTTTATAGAATATAGCCAATCAAAACTTTGATGGACCAATCACAACTATTTTTAAATGGCGGTTTCAGTTTTTATAGGTTGACATTGACATTCATTGCCGTGATGCATTGAAGAGGGGTTGACACTTGTCAATTAAAATTCAGGACCGTTTTTGAAAGGCTTATTTATTATGGCGTGCGGCTTCCATGTTTTATTTGTTCGTAGTTTCAACCTTTTTATCTAACTGATAATCTATATACATAAAAGAAGAAGCTCACTGACAGGAATCAACGCACAGCCTAAACCCCTGGTTCTAGAGACTCCAAATTTGGCACGGAGGTTCCTTTTATGGTGTAGACAAGCACTAAGAAAGGATTTTTAAAAATTCACCTCCTAAGGGTTTGAAATGGGGGTCCAAAGTTTGCATGGCGAAACAAGATTAGTTGGACTATTTTGTCCGAAACTTCGTAGGAGTATTCTTCAAAGTAATAGAGTAGAGATATGTTGCAGGTTTTTTGAAAATTTAACCCCTGAAAAAGGTAAAAAGGGTGATGAAGTGAAAAAATCAAGATGGGTATCGTTTCTATGGTTTATCGGGACTTAGGTCACGAAAACAATAACGATTTTAAAATTTAACGCGGCGGACGTGAAATACTATATAGGTACACGGTTATGGTGTGATGGGGTAAAATTCGAAAAAAACAATACAGTTTTATTATTTATGTTCATTTCTGGTTCTAAAGATTCCAAATTTAGCGCGTAGGTTTATTTGAGGGTGTAGGGGTGCTCTAAAAAAGGTTAAGTCGAAATCCACTCTCTTGAGGGTGCAATGGGGGTCCAAAGTTTGTATGGCGAAACAAGATTAGTTGGACTATTTTGTCCGATTTTTGTGTTTATTTCTAATTAAAAAAATTCTAAATATAGCATGTTAACCAACGTTAATAACATTTTAAGTTTTCCTTAGTTTTCACGCGATAGTAATCAAAAATACATATGTCTGTGTATCCAAGAGATTTTTTATAAAGTCAAAACAGCCGTTACCATAAATTTCGTCATTTTTGATCCAATTGTGTAAATCGATGTATCGGGATCCCAGAGGTTCTTATCTTATTAACAAACTGCAAAAAAGGCTGCCTATTAAATTTCCGTTTCGATATCGTCCGTCATAAAAATCGGTGGTAATCTGAAGTTCTGACTGATCTGTTCATCATAATGAAGCAGAAGTCAAATATGGAAGAAACGGTAACAATCTTGACTTACTTCAAATGTTAATCAGCTCGCCTAATTATTGTCATCTTGTAAGGCCTGGGAAACGACAAAATGATCGTTAACAACAATCACTTATGTGAGTGTATGTAAACCTTTAATGATAAAAAACATTTGTCGGTTACCAGATGGTAAAGATGACCATAATATGATAGCGGATTTTGATAATAATCGATATCTGAAATGCCAAAACGTTCCAAGTAATGAATTTGAGGTCAAATTTTCACAAAATGGTCGGCACCTTGAATTTATTTAGTTAGAATCCGACCTTAATAAAAATCGGTATCTTAGGATCCAAGGGGGTTTTTCATAACGATTTTGAGGTAGGTACAAAAAGTGAGAAGCTATCACATCTAAAATTTCTAGAACTTTGATTTGATATTGATAAAAATCGATACCGAGAGCATGAAAAGTTCTTCATATGGAATTTGAAGTCAAAATTACAAGAAAAGTTCGCCATCTTGAATTTAGGTCTTACGTTTAATATGACAGTGATAAAAATTGATAGAACGCGGCCGAACCGCCGGTAAAAGCACCACCCGCCACACTTAAATCGGTTAAGGCAAACGCGAGGTAATCGCGGGAAAACATTAACACGCAGTGAATAGATATTTGTACGCCGGTGAAGCGGGTAACTGCTAGTATAATACAGGGTTACTTTTTCACCGGTACAATAAATTTTCCCACGTATTTGGTATCGATAATAGATTACATTTATCAAATAAAATTGACATTTTTTTTTTCATTTATTATTAATTTATCCTTCATGCAAATGTAAAATGATGGGATTACTAATGACAAGACGTCAACGGGGTGCGGGACGCAGAGGGCGGAAAGGGGTGAGCGACCTGCCGGTCGGCGCACGAGTTGGCAACATAGCAGTTACCTTAATCTCGGTGACTAGGTCAGGGTCAGTCCCGCGCTTGACATAGGTATGTGCACGCGTGCCGCATCGTACTACCTTCAGTCGGAAATTGCTCGTACGAAATGGTTCGTACTTAGTTATTTTCTCATTGGGGAAAATGTGCCCCGCCTGGAAAATGCCAGTGTTATAGCCATGGCTAGCCAGGTCAACAGATTTGACCCCGTGTGACTGTTTTTGTGAGGTAAAGTGAAACGGCGGGTAGGCCCAAAATTTAAAAGACTTAAAAAATCTAATAATAAGTGCATTTGATGAACTTAAAAGTGAGAACTACAGACTTGTGTTGGGAAATATCGAAGGAAACATTAAAAAACGGGCAAGAGTGTGTTTAGATAACCACTTGCTTAAGTATGTGAATTAATAAATTAGTACGAGAAATGGACTCCATTACTTAGGTATGTTTTTTTGATTCCAATCATTGTGCATAAAGGTGATTTCAAATTTTTAAATACGCCTCAATGAAGAAAGTTTCTGTCCTACTTTGTAATTTTATCACGTTTCCCAGACATAATTTAAAACATTCGACAAACTTCACACACAGAAAAATTCTTTATTTTTACGGTCCTAAGCCCGTGCTGTCTTGTAGTGTACTTGTAGTGCAAGTATGAAGGAAGATTTGGGATCAAGTAAGATTGTTTTGCCAAGTCATAATCATAAGTTGATACCCAGTGGGGTTTTTCCAACCCGTCATGCTGCGGGCGATGACGTTGTAAACAAACAGTTGCCAGTTCGTGTGTTTTGCTAGTTATGTACATTGATAATGCGTAATGCGTCCAATTTTCTTGTTAGGTTTGCGGATGAGTTCAAGCATCGGTATTTTAGTTTTTTTGTTCTAAAGGGGTGGTAACAAAAAATGCTAGTATTCTATAACTTGGACTACTATTACGTAAATATTCCAACTAAATAAATAAAATATTCCACAAAAACCGACGAAAGACCTTTATGGTGTATCAATGGAGCTGCTTAATATCGCTGCCGCTCCACTGTCGGCGGTTTTGGCAGGTCTGTATAATCAGTGTATTTTCGAAGGCACTTACCCTTTTCCCCTTAAAGCTAGCAAAATTGTTCCACTATTTAAAGGAAAAGGAAAAAAGGAAGACATTGACGGCTACAGACCTGTCTCAATCATTCCGGCGGTGGCGAAGGTTCTGGAGAACGGTCTCAGTTCACGCATATCTGAGTTCCTGGCGTCAACCGATGCCCTGTCCACGCGGCAGTATGCCTACCGGGCGGGACACTCGACAGGGGCAATGACTCGGGAGCTGGTGCGACGAGTGATGGAGGCTCGCGAGCGCGGCCAGCAAGTCGCGGTACTGTGCTGCGACTTGTCGAAGGCGTTTGATGTGGCCGATCACAACGTAATTGCCTTGAAGCTGCGGCACTATGGTATTGCAGGGAGAGCTCATGCACTGATCACTGATATCCTCCACAGTAGATCACAGGTCCTAGTCAGCGCTGGAGGGACAGTTCCGAGTCCAAGTCCGAGCCAATATCAACAGTGATAGGAGTTCCGCAGGGGTCATCTGTCTCAAATTTACTGTTCTCGCTGCTCTTAAATGACCTTCCGGAGGCGATTCCATCGGCAGACGTGAACATGTATGCTGATGATGTCGCTGCCGTGGTTTGTGCGCCTGATATTGACCAGCTCGAGAGGCTTCTTAACGAGGTTGCAACTCGTGCAGCACAGTACTTCTGTACAAACGGTTTGGTGCTGAACTACAAAAAAACTCACTTTCTCCATTTTCACTTGGGAGGTAGGTGTCCGAGGGACATGACAGTCCTCATCGAGGGCAATAAAATAATGCAGGTGCATAGTACTCCTTTCCTGGGCTTCGAGTTGGACAGAGGTCTCCAATGGCGAGAACACACCTTAAAGGTTTGCCAGAAGTTAGGAAGTGCCTGCTTTGCGCTACGCCGTCTAGCAAGAGTAGTTCCTAGACATGTAGTGCGCTCGTCTTACTTCGCTACTGTACACTCGCTTCTACAATATGGCGTAGAGCTGTGGGGCCGCTCCGCTGAGTGGGAGCGCGCCTTTCGCATGCAGAAGAGAGCTGTCCGAGCGATTGTACAAGTGAACCAAAAAACGTCAGTAAGACAGTATTTTAAGGACTTACGAATACTCGCACTACCTTCCATGGTAATATTTCAAGTCGCTATATATGTGCGGTGTCACTTTAAAGAGTACTCGAGTCGGGCGAACGGCCACGATCGACTCTTGCGCCATGGCAACAGACTCGTCGGTGTGGCGCATAAACTGTCCAAGTCTGCTAAGCTCACTCACGTGATGGGCCCTGCAGTGTACAACAGACTGCCGGAACATGTTGTCGCTTCACCGTCCCTAGCCGCCTTTAAATCGCAGCTAAAGATCTGGCTTATCGAGCACACTTTTTACAGCTTTAACGAATTCGTTGAGTACAGATGTACTTAAATTTGTTGACATTTTTATGTATTTAATTGACAATTGCGATTTATGAATATTATTAATTTATTAATTATTCTGTTTTTACTTGTGTTTATATAATTCTACAAATTTTGCTTGTAGTTGTTATACACATTTCATTATTTTGTATTTTTTTTTTAATTATAAGTGACATGTAATATGAATTATTATTAATAAATGAACTATGAACTATGTTGATTTTTTGTACTGGTGAAAAAGTAACCCTGTATAATATTTACACGTAAAAAACTGCGACAGATTCAATAGAAGATCCGTAATGAAAGATACTGTATTTAATTGAAAAATACAGGGGCCTTTGAAAGATACAATGTATCTTTCGTGTTATTTTCTTCGCCAATAACTAACCCCCTTATTCATAAACGTCTGCTAACTTAACAAGCCGCTAATAATTGTTTGTCCCTTTTGCTCTTATGGACACATTGTTAAGACTGAAAGGGACAAACAATTATTAGCGGCTTGTTAAGTTAGCAGACGTTTATGAATTAGGGGGTAAGTCCAAGCTTGTAAATAGTGCGATGCTGTTTCACAGAGCCTAAACCGAAACAGCAACGCACCCCCCTCCGTCCGGTGATCATCACCCGCGACTCGGTGCAGAAGGCGGTGTTCGGCGCCGGCTACCCCGCTTTGCCCGCCATGACGGTCGAGGAGTTCTACGACAAGCGCGTGTGTGACGGACTGTGAGTACATGTCTGTACTACGTAGGTCACACTGAAACAGCAGCAACGCTCCGGCCAGTGATCATCACCCGCGACTCGGTGCAGAAGGCGGTGTTACGACAAGCGCGTGTGTGACGGACTGTGAGTACATGTCTGTACTACGTAGGTCACACTGAAACAGCAGCAACGCTCCGGCCAGTGATCATCACCCGCGACTCGGTGCAGAAGGCGGTGTTACGACAAGCGCGTGTGTGACGGACTGTGAGTACATGTCTGTACTACGTAGGTCACACTGAAACAGCAGCAACGCTCCGGCCAGTGATCATCACCCGCGACTCGGTGCAGGAGGCGGTGTTACGACAAGCGCGTGTGTGACGGACTGTGAGTACATGTCTGTACTACGTAGGTCACACTGAAACCTCAGCAGCAACGCTCCGGCCAGTGATCATCACCCGCGACTCGGTGCAGAAGGCGGTGTTACGACAAGCGCGTGTGTGACGGACTGTGAGTACATGTCTGTACTACGTAGGTCACACTGAAACAGCAGCAACGCTCCGGCCAGTGATCATCACCCGCGACTCGGTGCAGAAGGCGGTGTTACGACAAGCGCGTGTGTGACGGACTGTGAGTACATGTCTGTACTACGTAGGTCACACTGAAACAGCAGCAACGCTCCGGCCAGTGATCATCACCCGCGACTCGGTGCAGAAGGCGGTGTTACGACAAGCGCGTGTGTGACGGACTGTGAGTACATGTTTGTACTACGTAGGTCACACTGAAACAGCAGCAACGCTCCGGCCAGTGATGATCACCCGCGACTCGGTGCAGAAGGCGGTGTTACGACAAGCGCGTGTGTGACGGACTGTGAGTACATGTTTGTACTACGTAGGTCACACTGAAACCGCAGCAGCAACGCTCCGGCCAGTGATCATCACCCGCGACTCGGTGCAGAAGGCGGAGTTCTACGACAAGCGCGTGTGTGACGGACTGTGAGTACATGTCTGTACTACGTAGGTCACACTGAAACAGCAGCAACGCTCCGGCCAGTGATGATCACCCGCGACTCGGTGCAGAAGGCGGTGTTACGACAAGCGCGTGTGTGACGGACTGTGAGTACATGTCTGTACTACGTAGGTCACACTGAAACAGCAGCAACGCTCCGGCCAGTGATCATCACCCGCGACTCGGTGCAGAAGGCGGTGTTACGACAAGCGCGTGTGTGACGGACTGTGAGTACATGTCTGCACTACGTAGGTCACACTGAAACAGCAGCAACGCTCCGGCCAGTGATCATCACCCGCGACTCGGTGCAGAAGGCGGTGTTACGACAAGCGCGTGTGTGACGGACTGTGAGTACATGTTTGTACTACGTAGGTCACACTGAAACCGCAGCAGCAACGCTCCGGCCAGTGATCATCACCCGCGACTCGGTGCAGAAGGCGGTGTTACGACAAGCGCGTGTGTGACGGACTGTGAGTACATGTTTGTACTACGTAGGTCACACTGAAACCGCAGCAGCAACGCTCCGGCCAGTGATCATCACCCGCGACTCGGTGCAGAAGGCGGTGTTCGGCGCCGGCTACCCCGCTCTGCCCGCCATGACGGTCGAGGAGTTCTACGACAAGCGCGTGTGTGACGGACTGTGAGTACATGTCTGCTAGTACTACGTAGGTCACACTGAAACTTTCGGGAATGACCCGCTTTGAGATCACTCAGTGTATAGAAACAATTATTTCCTGGAAAATATTTCCTTAGTATTTTTTTGAAGTATAATTTATTCGGTTAGTCGTATGTTCATAGGCTTTGTCACTCCTTTCCATCTATTTCAATTGATTTTCCCTCGTTGACATCGCGTTCTCCTGGTATAAGTGAAAATTAAACCTAATTCACTTTGGTTTAGAGTTGAAAATTAAAGTGGAAACGTTCATTTATTTTTTCGGAAAAAAACGAGCTGTTTGCGAAAAGCACTATACAATTTAGAGTGTCCCGTCAATGTATGGAAAACATTTTTTTTTGGGTTACAGTTTCCCGAGAGGCATCAATTTTTTCGTGAATTTACACACATTCCGAAACGAGTAAAAAAAACTAAAATATATGTCATCTTTAGGGCTCTACCGCAGTGTAAAGATTTGTTTTTTTTCCAATTTTTCCGAAAAAAATCAAATGCCTAAATATGTTTAAATATAATTGTAGTATTTTTTTTATAACAATAAATTATGTAAAAAAATATAATTTTAAAAATCCAATATTTTTTCTTCTCATTTTTAATTTTATAGCTTGTTTTACATCTATATTGCATGAAAATTATCATTTTTAGGGTTCCGTAGCCAAAATGGCAAAAACGGAACCCTTATAGATTCGTCATGTCCGTCTGTCCGTCTGTCCGTCTGTCCGTCTGTCACAGCCAATTTACTCGGAAACTATAAATGCTACAGTAACGAAATTTGGTAAGGATATGTGTTGTATGAACCGCTACAGGAATGTGATACTAAATTGTAAAAAAAACCATTGGGGTGGGGGCCCTCCATACATGTAACTGAGGGATAGAATTTTTTTTTTAGTTGTACATAAGCGTGTGGGGTATTAATAGAAAGGTCTTTGAAAATGATATGAAGGTTTATACATCACATTTTTATTTAAGCACATCGTTTTCGAGATATCAGGTCTCAAAGTCTGAAAAATGTGTCCCCCCCCCTCTATTTTTTAAACTACGCGATATAAAATTCTGAAAAAAATATATGTTATGCACATTAATAAACTCTATCAACGATTTTTGGTTTGATAAAATTATCTCCTATAGTTTTTGAGGTAGGTTGATTTAACTGTATTTTTTTAATAATAAATTGATAATGGTACGAACCCTTTGCGCGCGAGTCCGACTCGCACTTGGCCGGTTTTTTTTAATTTTCGGCTCAGGGAGCCGAATTAAAAAAGTTTTTATTTGAAAACTTCAAACGGTGGTAGAGCCCTAAAGATTTAGTCTAAAAAATTTTAAATTATTTTTCCAGTAATCTACAATTTAATTAGAGGCTTTTGGTAGGTCTCGCGTAAAAAAGTCAAATTCGGGACACTCTACTATACATGCCTCGTCGTGAAAATGGATCCCCGGCCTCTACCTATCCGGCGTATATACCAACTTGGCCGGAAATCCTCATTTTCCTGGCCTCTGATGTAATGTACTATTATTTCATCGTGGTAATCGAAGAACATTAGCTAATAAGTAATCATAATAAAATATTGTTTTTTTTTTTCAGTTTCCCTTCAGCCGCCAACATTCCGCACCAAACCATACAGAGCACGGACGCCGAGGGAGACGACGACGAGCGAGCGAGAAAGGTATATTGTCTGATTTGGAATGACAGTTCCGGTCTGAAGGAACTTGTAAATCGGTCTATCGATTTTTTACGTTCCTCGTTGCAATAG
This sequence comes from Thaumatotibia leucotreta, assembly GCA_025490895.1. Lineage (NCBI taxonomy): Eukaryota > Metazoa > Arthropoda > Insecta > Lepidoptera > Tortricidae > Thaumatotibia > Thaumatotibia leucotreta. The sequence continues at coordinate 69,441 of JALPQI010001709.1, forward strand.
TCACTTCATGCTTATTTTAACTCGAAACTTGCTTTTCCTAACTAGTGCGGAAAAGTAAACTTTGCGCACGCTTCGCGTGCGTTGATTTCTCTTTTTAAGGCACTTGTTATGAAAATAGTGGTTCAATACACGTGTAAAAACTTATTTTTAACTCGGATGATTGTCGCCCTCGTTCACGGAGCCCGCTTTCACCCTCGTCGAAAAAATATTTTTTTGCACTTGTAACGAAATGTACTACATATTTCAGTACAGATGGTGCTTTGTTTACGCGCTAGTGCGAGAAGTGGTTCATTTTATGTCAGGTCGAAATCTTCGGAGTGCCATATGTACTGAAAAACAACGTAGTCAAGTGCAAAAATAAGTATCGAAAGAATCCGTTCATAAATATGTTACGACGTTCTTATTACACAGAATTAGAGTGCACTGGGACATATTTTTGAACGTTTTTGTATACCCCTTATTTTGTCTTCGACTGTACGATACACGTGCGAAAAGGAAATTTATCACTTGTATCGTAATGTACTATTTTATAGAAGATTATCTCTTTTATTTACACGAGAGTGCTTATCTTGTTCGTTTTATAGCTCATAGATTACTCGCTCGCAGTGGGATTAGTGCCTTACGCGTAGACCACTCGTCGTACACAAATTTAATATATATTTTTTTAAATGAAACCTAAAACATATGAATTATGATATAGGGCTTAAATTTAACTTTGGCATAGAGTCGAGACGCGTTGGGTTGCTATAAAGTGCGAAGACTTTTATACGATCTTTTCGTGACAACACAATACTCAATAAATTATAAACATTTTTGAAATTTCATTGGATGAAAACCTACTGACAAGATTTGTGTTCTTAATATTCGGCAAGAAATGAAGCTCTAAGTAAATAAAAGTAGATTTCGTTCAAGATTTCTCAGAATCTGCGCCTTATTTTGGATTTGTGAGTCCCTTAATTCTATTTTTTGTTTCATGTGTTTATAGTTTATTGCGATATTTGTTTGTACCGATGTGAAATCGAATCTTTAATGTTATTGTAGTTCAGTAATAGTGCTAATAAATGTAGTAAAATAAATGTTACGAAAATATTCTGCGCATTTACACCCACCGCCTCCGTAGCCTAGTTAGTAGTGACCCTGTTTACGAATCTGGAGGTTACGGGTTTAAATCCCGATGAGGGCATTAATTTGTGTGTACATCACACATACATACCTCTAAGGGAGCATTCCATGAAAACATGTCTTAAGCGACACTGGCTTTTCAATACTTTTGAAAAATTAAATTAGTAAGCCGGGTTACAGTATAATAATAACATGTCAAGGCTTTAAGATTGATAGTGTTTCCTAGCAGCTAGCATATTTTATTAGGGTAGCTACCATAGCGACACGTAAGCGACAAAAAGTAGATGTTTTCATGGAATGCTCCTATAAGGTGTTTCACCTGCAACTGGAAGCCTTATATGCCCTAGTAAGTCACACTGAGAAACGTTTATTGTGCGACCCCAAAATAATAAAGAACTCCCATATAATATTGTCAATATCACACTATGAAAATGTATGAAACGGTCAATTTTTTTTCAGTCTCTGGCGGTCAAGGGTAGCCAAAGTGTCGAAAAAAAACAAATGTTTTTTTCGGGAATTTATGAACCTTCCTTTTTTTATTTTTTTCGGGATTTGAAAGAAATAATCATTGTCACTCCTTTCATCTAAGGTCAACGCGTGTAAGACCGTCTATCAGGAAAGTGCGTCTACCAACTGATTTCCGACCCTAATTGAACAGTATAACATGCATATGATGGACTTCCCTTCAAAATAAAATATGCCGTACTTAGCCGCACTGACCATATTTCAATTGACGTTTTCCCCTTTTGTAAGTGAAAATTAGACCTAATATCCATAGGTTTAGAGTAGAAAATAAAATGTGGAAACATTCATTGATTTTTTCCGAAAGAATCCGACAAAAAACAAGCTAATTTTAAAAAAATATCGCGATTTTACCCGGAAATTTTCAACGCCACTAGCTCAATTGTAGTTTAGTCATTCATTGTAATTCATAGTTCGTGATGGCTCTAATGCCAGTAGATACAGAATTTTGTTTAACTTGTAGGAGCAGTTAGAAGAAGATGATGACCCTGAAGAGTTGGCGAGGAAGAGAAACATGGACGAGTACAAAGATGACCACCGCCGCGGGTGGGGCAACCGACACAACCGGAGTTAACCTTCTGTACCATCTTAAGGCGTAGAAAAGTTGCTATTCTTTCGCGATTGATATGTTGGCACCCTGATCAGACATTTAAATTAGCCCTATGACTATTAACTAGGGCGTGCAAACCGGTTTTTATTTGTATGAGATTACGAGGAATAAGGGCTTGTCCATTAATCACGTCATACTGTATAGGGGAAGGGTCAAGAAAAAAATCACCAATTATCACCATAGGGGAGGGGGGGGGGGTCATCGGACAAATCTCGTGTAATTTTTTTGTTACTCTCTTCTGAACAGCATACTTTTTTATTTATTTGGGGCACCAACAGCAGTACATGAGAAATTTACAAAAACTGAGTGTACAGTAAACAAAGCCAACCAGATGTCAAATCCTGAACTGAGTTTTAAAACTTGACACCTCATATTGGCGGGTGCGCCAAAGTTCACATAAAATTGCGACTTCGATTATTGGAAGTCCGAAAATGTTTGTTATATAATTTTATATCATAATGATCATTACTTATAACTTGTCTTTGCGCATAACTATCGTAACACCGAATTATTCATGTTCATAATGTCTATCATAATAAATATCTGTAATACTAATGTTAATTTTCATATTATTGTTTTAAGTAACTATTTTATATAATAAAATTTTATACCATATTTAATTTTTAACACAACGATTCTCAGCAAAAAAAAAATACTTATAATATTTATTTTAAACTTTACATGGTTTTGTTCATAAACAAAGGGGGCGCGGGACTTATAAAAACTTTGATGGGGGTGGTGTCATTATGACACGTATAGAGGACGCTAAAATAAGCATGTTTTGTATGGACAAATTTTCTTAAAACTTGATAATTACCAAGATATTGGCTCCTCAATAAAATTTGTTTTTGGTCAAAATTGCTAATGAATGGGGACTAAATCTGCAGTGAGCGAGCGAAGCGAGCGAACAAAACCTTCCAGGGCAGATCCGACTCGGATAAGTTAGGTTTTGTTGCAACCCAGAAAACTTTTACCCTAAATCAAAAATGGCCAAGGTATTCGACATCAAATTGAAACACAACATTCATCGTAATCTTGACCAAAATCTGCAGTGAGCGAGCGAAGCGAGCGAACAAAACCTTCCAGGGCAGATCCGACTCGGATAGGTTAGGTTAGAAGACTAAGGCGGGAGCTTTGCTCCCGCCTTAGTCTTCGGGGTTTTTTTTTTTGTGGCAACCCAGAAAACTTTTACCCTAAATCAAAAATGGCCAAGGTATTCGACATCAAATTGAAACACAACATTCATCGTAGTCTTGACCAAAATCTGCAGTGAGCGAGCGAAGCGAGCGAACAAAACCTTCCAGGGCAGAGCCGACTCGGATAGGTTAGGTTAGAAGACTAAGGCGGGAGCTTTGCTCCCGCCTTAGTCGTTCGGGGTTATTTTTTTTGTTGCAACCCAGAAAACTTTTCCCCAAAATCAAAAATGGCCGCGATATTCGACCACAAATGAAAAAAAATATTTCACACAACATTCATCGTAATTTTGTTCACCAATACCAAATTTTATTTAGGAGCCAATATCATGGTAATGTTATGCTTTCAAATACGTATACAATATAAGTTTATTATAAAAATCATTACGAGTCATGATGAATAGTTACAAATGACATTATGTCGTTTAAAAATCTGACTACAGATAATTATGAGCAATGATGTTGGTAATACAAATTTATACACAACAAATTTGTAGGCAAAAAAATTATGACAAATGATTATTATGATAAAAAAACGTTAGTATGAAAAATAATATGACAAGTAAAATTATGTGAGCCAATATGGACCCCATATTGGCTAGGGGGGTTCCTGAAAATATCACCAAGTATCACCATGGGGGATGGGGGGGCCTAAAATAGGCCAAAATCGTATGACGTGATTAATGGACAAGCCCTAACCGGTTATTAACCGGTTTTCCCATACTTTCCAAAACCGGTTTGCACTCCCTACTATTAACCACTCTTGAGTAACCGACACAACCGGAGTTAACCTTCTGTGCCGAGCGAACTTATCTAACAAATTACAATTATATTTGAACGATAAAGGAGACTTAATCGCGTAAACTTACATTTAATATTATCCTGACGTTTCGGGCATGACGTTATACCCGTGGTCGCAGGCAGACTGGCGAGAAAATGTTTAAAAATTTGCCCTTTGAGTTATACCCGTGGTCACAGGCAGACTGGCGAGAAAATGTATGAAAATAACCCTTCCATGCGCAAAAAGCCTCTTCAATATTTAATTCACTCGACGCTTGTGACAGGTGTGACAGTTAAATATCACTCTTACTGACGTTACAGGCCACCGTAGGCTACGGCTACCGCTTACTAATGATAGTTTATGTGCTTATTTCCTATAAACATGGAATATTAAAAATAAACGTGCTTACAATGTCGTCAATAATCTACTTTTTATTTTCAACAACTTAGGAGGACTTAACTGTAACAAGGCTTAGAAGGACTTTCGTTAATTTTTGACATGAGGTTCAGGCTGTGTCAGACTTCCGCTACAATTGTGGGGGTGTGTAATGATCCGTATAAAAATACTTAATATATTTTCATTCGATATAACAACAAAAAATATATTTTCGAAGTATATAATCGTTCATTGCATATAATAAACTTTTGGTATAATATTAAAATATCTATTATTGTTTAGTATAATGAATCGTTAATATAACACTTATTTTGTATAACCTTCATACGGTATAATTCTCATTTGATATACAATAATAAACTTTTCTGGGTTGCAAAAAAAAAAATAACCTCGAAGACTAAGGCGGGAGCTTGCTCCCGCCTTAGTCTTCTAACCTAACCTATCCGAGTCGGATCTGCCCCGGAAGGTTTTGTTCGCTCGCTTCGCTCGCTCACTGCAGATTTAGTCCCCATTCGTTAGTAATTATGATCAAAACCAAATTTTATTTAGGAGCCAATATCTTGGTAATTATCAAGTTTTAAGAAAAGAAGCGTTATACTATAAGATAATTATACGAAATATGAATTAAACTAAAAGTATGTTATATGAAATATCATTATTTCAATTGATAATTATATAAAATAATAATTATATCATTTGTAAATATATTATTTGTTGTTATATGATTCAATAATTATATCAAATGAGCGTTATTGCGACTAATATTATATCAAAAGTTGTTATAGCCTTCGTGACGCACCCCAATTGTGGTGTTTTTTGAGACAATTGCAATGTAGTTATTAACTGCTGATTTATTAAAGTGGTGGCAAACAAACATACGGCCCGTCCGATAGTAAGCGGTAACCGTAGTCAATGGCAATAGGAGGAACAGTCTTTTTTTATAACTGTCGTGTGTTTATAACTATCACCATAGTGAAATAGAGGCCTGAGCGTCACTGCCCGACACAGCTCCAATAATCGACATTTGTAATAAATGTCATAGCAATAAAGTTGACAGCAGGGTGTCGAGTTGACAACATTTCATATTTTTTGGTGCTAGTTTTTATTGTCTGTTTCGAAAGAATTCAATATTAAAAGATACACGTATTTTTTATTTTTCAAAATAATTGCTATTTTAGTGCGAAAATCCCTTTTCATTACTACTTCGAGCAGAAAGAGCGTAAGTTACAAACGTCAAGAATCAGCTAAATGACGTCACAAGTGATGTTTCATACACATAAAACGACGAAAAACGGTAACACTGCCAAACACAAGATTTTTTGATTATAGTGGCAGCTCTGAATCAGCTATGTGACGTCACTTCCCCTTTAAACTATTTTTAAGGTTTTTAACAAAAACAGTGCGTAAAAAAAATAAAAAAAAAAATCTTGTGATCTACATGCGTATATCTCGAAATGGCTTTCGATATTTAGGGACATCGAAAATTTTGAAACGTTGTCAATTTGGGTCTTAACATGTCGATTATTGCGGTGATTACGATAACGCCCGGTATCTGGTGACATTTATTTATCAGGTGGCTTATGGCTCAGCTTTTATCGTTTATCGTGCTACGCGTCTCTCTCTAGCACTTGCATACATGTTAGACAAGGATAAACGATAAACGCTGAGCCATCACAAGACAACAGAATACTAATGCTTTGGTAATGTTTAAAATAACGTAAACTTACTAGTCCAATGTACAATTCAGTTTCAATCTACTTTATTTTACTACCTTTACATTAATGTATATTTATTTTATTAATATTAAACACCAGTGGCTAGCACAACTTGTGCGCTACAGAAACTCGCATCCTAGTCGCTGATATCCGTCTCTTTTTATCAGTACAACTAAAAAGGGATGAGTAGCCGCGACAAGGACGCGAGTTGCTGTCGCGTACAAGATATGCTAGCACGCAAGTTGATTACTGTTGAAACTGAACAAAAAACAATTTATACCCAGTATTGTTATTTAATTAACAATTTGTTACAGTACTGAACAAAATAAAAGGAATTAAATTCTGATTGATTTGTATTATTTCAAGCTTTAACAAGTTTGATAACGAATCATTTGCAGCAGTATGTAGGCTTGGTTTATACTCTGTTTGGTTTGGTATTTAAAAAAAGGTAAACCATCTTGCATCTTTTATTGAAAATTACAAGTAGAAAATAAGTTTTAGCAACTATACATAATATAACAAGGAAATACAGTGATTTACATTGTTTTTGATTCATTAAGTACCTAGTTTGGATTTTTATATGCATTTTTCAATAAAAAGATACTGCAAGATTGTTTACCTTTTTTGAAACACCAAACCAAACAGAGTATATGTAGCTATAGTCTGTGGAATGAGCTCCTTGCAGAGTGCAGAGGTTTTCCCGAAGGACTACAGTATGGGGTATTTTCAAAAAAGGAGTGTACAAGTTCTTAATGGGTTGGCAGCGCGCATGTGACACCCCTGGAGTTGCAGGCGTCTTTAGGCTACGGTGATCGCTTTCCGCTGGCCGTGTGGTGACGGCAGTAAGAATACATTTGTCACCACCCCAACTCCTGCGGGTGTCGTAAGAGTCGACTTAGGGATTGAAGTGTCACTGAACATTATTTGATAAAAGATTGATGATGGGCAGCAGCGTCTTCATAGTGGACACAGTACTGCGATCGCCAATCTGCTTGCCCAGCGTGGCGATTATGAGCATTTACCTCCTAATACGTCTATACGCATAGTTAATAGGAGAGGCCTACGTCCAACAGTGTACTATCATAGGCTGATGAAGTGAAGAAGAAGTCGCCATCAAATATATCCGAGCAGCCAATGTAATCACAAATATCTGAGCACTCTATTGACATGGTGTTAGGTTAGAGTGTATGTTCAGGATGCTTAGCCAAGTTGCCAATCGCTAGCGCTTGGTAGCGTATCGTAGTTTCCCTCTCTGTCACTCTTGCATATTAGTGCGACAAAGACAGTTGCCTTTCGCTTACGATTGACGATTAAGCGCTAGCGATTGGTAACTTGGCTAAGCACCCAGATACACTAACACCATGACATCATGACATGCTTTATGTAGATGTGGTTAAATGCTGTCAATCTTGTTGTACAATTTGTACATAATTATATGTATATTATACTGTCTTTGTCACTGCGACACTACAAAGAGCCTTTTTTAGAGTGACGCAGTGTTTTGTTTTGTTAAAAGTGACAAAGTTTCTTGTTTTTGGTAAACATTTTGCCATAGATATAAAGAACAAAATGGTATGGAAAAACCCCTAAAATAAACATTATAACGAACCCCTCAGTCCTCATTTACCCCTAAAATTTAGGGGTAAAAATCGTATAAATATAGCAGTGAAATGACAAGTTCTCGCCTGTCACGATTCCTAACCTAACCCTCCTCCCAGACGCTGTGTTTCCAATCCTCGTCCGCGGGCCTCGCGTCGGCCTCGACGGGGTCGCCGGCCTCGGCGGCCTCGCGAGCGGCGTGCGTGCGGGACTGCCTCGGCCCTTGCGTGCTGTACGATGCTGCGCTGTGAGATCCTGGGATTCGCGCAGTGCCTAACCGTCCCAGACGCTGTTTCCACTCGTCCGTCGGCCTCGACGAGGTCGGCGGCCTCGCGAGCGGCGTGCATGCGGGACTGCCTCGGACTTTGCGTGCTGTATGACGCTGCGTTGTGAGATCCTGGGATTCGCATACTAGATGCCAATTTGTGGTGAATTAATTGTATTTGTGTACAGTTAAGTTACCCATACCAATCGTCAGATTAATCTTAAAAAAATGTAAACAAGTATGGCTGACTTTCCATAGCAATTGACGTCTTTTTACGTTAATACTAATTAGTAGGTACTATACTATACCTACTAAACTAAAAATGTATGTGAACTCAAGGTTTAAGTTCTTAAATAAAACCAAGATTGTGTTTTAAAAGTGCCTGAATAAGTATGGAATAACTCAAGTTTTTCGGTTTTTTTTTTTAAGTTTCTACAGACTTACTATGTAGACATACTACGATTGTTTTTTTGTTAAGAAGATGTTACTAATTTTAATTTCAGAATACGTAATTACAGAAATAAAGAATAATTTACAATAGTTTCGGGGTTTCATTGACTAAACACGTGATTTCGCTTCCATTTTGGGTGGCGAAAAGCGCGCGGTTGATTTGAATTTTAATCGCACGTGTCTAACGCATCAAGGCTGGATGCGAGATGGCACACCGCTTGCGTGGCGTGCACGTGCGCGTGACGTGCAAGCAGCGTGCCATGTACTATGACATACATACCCTACACGTTTTTGTGACAATAAACCTCTAAAGCCTCCATATTTAGAATCAACACCAATAAAACTTTATGTGACCACTGTCACCCGCCTAGCCATAAACGAGCCATAGACACTTCCGTTCCTAGGACGGCAAGAGGCGCGGGCGCGCCGGAAGTACGCGGACCACAGACAAACGGAGGAGGCATTTTTTTTCTTTTTTTTAACCATTCTCAATAATCTATAGCCGCTCCCCACTCGTGTGCGAATCGCGGCGCGAAGCTGTGAACGCGAGTGTGGAGTTAACGCGAGTGCACTGCAGAATCTGCAGAATACAGAATCGAATTGTGTTCGCGGCTTTGCATCGCGATTTTCTCACGAGTGGAAGCGGTATATATAAGAAAAAATGAACAGCGGCCTCAAGATTGTCCCATTAAATATAATGTGTTAACATCACGTAGGCTTTTATTGAAACCGAAAATTGAGACGCAAATTTTAGTTAAACCGTGAGCATTGTTTCATTAAATGACAGTCCGCAGAGTTTAACAACCAAGCGGGAGACGTGTTACATTGATCGTTCGAAGGAAATAAAATTAACTGTAGGTACAATTAATTTAAATATTTGTCAACTCTTATTATACTGATTTTTATTTAAAACAGAAGATCAACAATTTAAATAAATTACAAATTACACTAAAATGAAAAAATAAAGATAAAACTTACACTAAAATTAAAATATACCTAAACAAACTACCTATAAAAAGAAAATACCTTCCAAAAGATCCGCCTGCGGCATGGTGCCCATGACACTGGCGGCGTTACCTCGCTGAATCGCTAAAGAGATTCTTTGTGCGAGGTAAGCGCCAGCCCTTGGGTCACCAGAGGCTTCGTGCAGCCGGGACGACATGGCCCTCATAAAAGTCTTCATGTCTGCTGACCAAGGACCTAAAGTTTCTACTGCAAGCGCCGCAAACTCGTAGTTGATTAAAAGCGACGAGTATTTGCGGCGCTTGAGAACCTGGGCCTGGTCAGCAGCAGCACCGGCTTGTGCTCGTGTGGCTTGGATGTGGGACTGCGCGAACGTGTCAACACACGTAGCGTCCCACACCAAAGCCCTACCCAACTTCCACGGCTCCAACGTGGCTCCGTCGGGACGCTTTCCATCGTCTCTGGCCATACCCACCGGTTCCAAGGTAGCAGGCACAGACACGGTAGAAAGCGTACGGCGAACCAGGTCATTGATGGTGCCGTGGCGGTACAATCTGCCGGCACTCTTTGCGCATGAAAGGCCATGACGTCCGAGCTGATCCACGCTTTTGCCGCAGGCGCAAATGTGGGGGATACAAATGCTGCAGCCGAGTCTCAGGCATACAGCAATCCTGAGAGTGCTAGGATCCAGGACAGTTCCGATCTGGCGAGACGGGAGGGCATGGAGCCAGTGTCCAGACTCGGGGGCAGAAACTGCAAGCAGTCGGTCCCGTTCCGAGTCGTCTGGAGATTTTAAAAGGAGGTCGGCATGTATAGTATTCAGGTGAGGTGAATCCCAAGCTCTCTGACTACGGCGTGTGGCTGGAAGATCGACTCCTGGACACGACGTATACCAAGCCTCTCTGGCCTCCCTCAGGCACGCCACCTCGTCGTCAAGTAACTGTGGACGGTTTAAAATATTACTGACGAGAGACAACGTGCCGTAAGTAGAGGACAGAAAGGCTGGAAGCGCCACGCTGCATGAGGAGCGAACACCCAGCCCTCCGAGTCTTACAGGAAGAACCGCTTGGATCCAAGAAGAAGTGTTGAAATGAATATTTAAAATTTTGGATAATGTAGCCTGGAGTAAATCGTCAATGGATGATAGGATGGAAGGATATTTCCAAATTGGACAGCTGCGCAGTAAATACATAAATTTAGGGGTGAATAAGCAAAACGATTATTATAGTTATTATACTTGAAAACGATTGCCAGTAATGTGTATTATTACCCATTCTCGTAAAAGCCCGTGTCATGGCAACGCACTGTATAGGTATATCCCACAATATTTAAATGATGACGGCGTAGTAGGTGTGACAGAAACATACCCTCAAAATGAATGATTATCACAGGAGGGCTTTTGATAATGCCACATCCACCAGTCGTGGCTCCGGCGCGACAGTTAGGTACTCTGTAGTCGTACCATGAGTTATTGTCAAGTAAAGGTGCGACTGCACCAATGCTCAAAAAACGGTGACGGTACGGACGGGTGTCACGTACACATGTTGATGTGTCTATTCTCGTTAATTTAGGTGCAATATTCATATTCATTTATTGGTAATATCATATTACATGTCACCATCTTATCTACATAGGTACAATTAACTAAAAATATAATGTTATAAATAACAGTATACATTGCAGTATTTCAATAAATAATAATAATCGTCAGATAATAAAATTACAAAATTCAATAATTTCATTAAAAATACTTTTTACTTAACTCTACTTGCGAATTCGTTGAAGCTATAAAAGGTGTGCTCGGTAAGCCAGCGTTTAAGCTACATTTTAAAGCTTCCTTGTGATGGAGCATCTCTAACGTGGTCAGGCAGGTGATTGTAGACTGGCGGACCCATTACATGTGTGAGTTTGGCAGATTTCGCCAGACGGTGTTTAATACCGACTAGCTTCTGGGCATTGTGCAGATTTCTGCCATGGATGTCCGCTCCTCGTGTGTATTCGTCCATGTGACAGCGCACGTACATGGCGACCTGCAGTATCACGACACTGGGTAGTGTGAGGATACGAAGAGACTTAAAATATGGTCTTGCGTATATAAAATGGTTTTGAACGCTGCATCCATGCGTATTTTAAGGACCAGTTTGGGAGGTTCGTGTTAAAAATGTTTAGTTTGGGGCACGGGGCACATGGCACATCACGGCGTATGACACGCTGCGACTGCGTATTTTGAGTAGCGGTGTGGGGAACATGCGGCAATAACGTTACGGATACGATGTGTCACTGCGATTCCGTAACTTTTGCGTATTTTGAGCAGCGGTGTGGGGGCATGCGGCAAAAACGTTACGGATACGATGCGTCAGCGTCACTGACGGTACGGATACCGCGTCACCGTTTTTTGAGCACTGGTGCGAGTGCACCTTAACGGTTACGTTAGGTTTTACTCGATACGAGCAGCCAATCGCGTTCGCTCCAATATAAGTGCGAGCGCGATATGCCTTACGTATCGAGTAAAACTTAACGTAATCGTACTTGCAAACTCATGATACGGCTACTGCCAATTGCGGCTCATTACCATCCACTGCAATCTCACATGGTCCCACTAGCCAATGAATATGAAACACTTACTTTCCTTCCTTCCAGTGCTCTGTTTACCTCAGTGGCCTGTGGATACGTCTATTTATAGTTTCGCCATGTCCGTCTGTCCGTCTGGTTGTCCGCAGCATAGCTCAGTGGATTTTATTACTTGCAATTTGGTATACCTACGTACCTATATACATATTATTATATTATATACATATTATGCCTGCCGTCCTCCCTCCAAATATACTTTAAGCAAATGGCTCATGCAGCATTCCTATCAAGAAACTGAAAGTCTTTTAATTGTAACTCAGTAGGTCATCTTTAAATAAATTGGAAATCACAAATATTAAGATATTTATTTACTTTATGTATTTATCTTCTTTATATATTTCTTTATATGTCTCATATTACTCATATATTAATTTTACCACTGCTAATACAATTACTGCTCATTTGCTCAAACCATACCCAAACTGGCGATTACCTTATAGCAGTCATCTTCTATTAACTGTATATTCTTTAGTGTACCACTAGTTATAACTTATATTATAGGTAGGTAATACCTTCTAAGTTTCCTTTGTAGATACGAAATACTGCTAAATTAAATTGTTACTTCTTTGGGTCCTGTAGCACAGGGATTCCTAGCTCAGGACCCATATGCATTGTAATATTAATGTTGGTCTTTGAATAAATATATTTCATTTCATTTCATTTCATTTCATTAATCTCGCAGCCAAGTGGTAAAATAAAATATAGAAAAAAAAATTTTTTTCGGGTAAACTATAGTGTAGTGGTATCTGAATAGGAATTTTAAAAAGAATAAGGGGTCCCAAGAAAGTTAATTTCTATAGTCAATATTTTGGAGATTACCGCCCCAGAATGCTTTTGATTGTGGGTCCAAAAAATATGAAAAAAATCATGAATTGACTAATACTTTAATTAATTAATACTTTAATTAAAATTTAAATATTTCGAACATAATCGGCCCTGACGTTTTTGAAAACTACGGAACCCTACACTAAGCGTGGCCCGACATGCTTTTAGTCGGTCTTTTTCTGGCTACCTCACCCAAGCGAAACCGTATTTAAATAAATCAGAATAAATGTATTCTGTAACTTTGGATGTGAAGATTTTGACGGCGACGCTTTTAATAATGTTCATGTTTTCAAGAAACATGAATGGCAATTTAATGGCCGCATAATTTATTTAAGACTTAACAGCCATGTTACAGATATTAAGTTCGGATTAAACAGTTAATAAACAGGTTGTAGGAATATTTATGGCGCCCTGGTAGCCGCGATGTACCCGTACCATTAGCTGCCGGGTCTGCGTTAACACGTTCGACGCCGGTGACACAGCGTGTGTGACCAACAAAATCTGATTCCTATGCCAGTGACATACATACATGATCACTAGTCATCGTTATCAACGTGCACTTTCCGTGGCAATGGCTATGGATGACAGAAAAAGTAACAAATGTGAAAATGCGATTTTGTAATATTACTTGTACTCTCAGTAAAAATAGTACTCTCCTTAGGATACATACAAACTATACAAGGTGGAATTCGACGAGGGACCTTTACGGAAATGGGAGATAGTTAAGGCTTTACTGAACAACTTTTACTATGGGACCAACCCCGAAATCGTATAAAAAAAAAACTTATCCATACAAAAAGGTACGGCATGTATACACACAATGTATGAAAGTCATTTTTTTTTACGATTTCGGGGTTGGTCCCATAGTAAAAGTTGCTCAGTATAGCCTTAACTATCTCCCATTTCCGTAAAGGTCCCTCGTCGAATTCCACCTTGTATACTACTTTAAAAAAGAAAAAAATCTAATGTCATTAATTTATGACATTATGAATTTTATGACACAAAATAGTACCTTAAATGACATTTTGCGAAGTCTTTATTTTACGTAAAATGAATATTCAAGTGGATTAAGATGAGTGTTATGTAATGGATTTTTCAATTTGACGTGAACGTTTGACAGCCGAATCTGTTTAATACATACATATATTTTAGTCGTTTACTCGTTCGATCAGTGTAATTTGAATAATTTATTAAAATATGTATAAGTAATTAATTATTATAATTAATATTACTATAATTACTGAAATTTTATAATTGATAAAATACCTGTGTATTTGATTTTTCTGTCCATCATACTTTGCCACCAAAACCGCACGTTGATAACGATGACTAATGATCACTGACCAGAGTAACTTTATTCTTATGCCACTGGCATAAATCAAGTTCTTCCTCCTATGCCAGTGCCATAGAATAAGGGGGTTACTTTATATCCGCCTCGCTCGCCCCCACCAAATACGAGCGGGATGGATATAAAGTAAGCCTTAACGCGTTAATAACGTGGCGGCAGATCATGGTAAGCGCACAGGCGTATAATGGGTAATCGCAGTTATAATTCACAACACTCGCTTCGCTTACCGTTCAGATGATTTGTGTGGTCGGCTTACGGGATCATATTTTCAGAGTTTTTTTGTAAGAAATATTATTACTCGCTAAAAATAACAGTCTCTTTTCTCAAACATGCAATGAAATATTGTAATTATGCTCCTTATAATATAGGTAGGCTGCGAAGTATGACGTTTCAGGTGTGATTAGGACAAGAGGTCGTTAATGTAATTTAATACAAGTCTTGAAAGCCTAGGCCAGCAAAGTGCTCTTTTTTAATTCGATTCACATATGTAAATTTCTGGCACAGGCATCATGACATTACTTCTGCCACTATGCAATACTATTTGTTGTTTTTTTCATTGCATGTTTGAGAAAAGGACCATACAAACCTCGGGCGGAAATTTATGGGATTGCCCGCCACAGACCTATCCTATCTGTATGTCTATATTGTCTATCCGTCTATGTCTTCGGCCGGCAACCCCTTTCGTCCCGGCCTTTATAGTAATGTACTATTTTACCAAAAATGTATCAACAATTTTTAGAATACTTTCCTTTCGTGTCCCGCGTAGTCTTTGAACACCCAGATTCAGCTGGCTAGGTATCAGTAGTAAATAATCTACTATTTATTGTACATCTCTGAATTTGCACAATACTCGTAATAGTACATTACTACCGAGGCCGGGAAGTGACTGGTTGCCGGCCGAATATATGTAGACGGCCGAGCGAAGCGAGGCCGGATAGTATTCGGACGGCAACCCGTCACTTCATGGCCGAGGTATAAAGAAAGAAAGAAGAAAGAAAAAACGTTTATTCGAGACACAGTACAAACAAAACAAAACAGTAAACACGAAATTTTGTCTCGAAATGGCCAAAACTCAGCATTTTGCCAGCAGAGCCAGCGCTGGTCTTCCGCTTTGGCCATTTGAGTTTGTCACTTACAACGAGAAAAAAAAACCAATAAATGTATACATACACAAATTACAAATTCATACACAAGAACTTAAAAATAAATAAAACATAAGACAAGCGGCTGAGCTTGTAACGCCCGACTAAAGTAGCGGCATCGTAAGAAGTCGTTTTTGACAGCTCACAATAGTGTTGTGAAACGTGTGAAAGGTATGTATAATGCTTTTCTCAAACATGCAATGAAATGAAACAAAAAAAATTATCTCCATTCTTAGAAATAGGCATGATGACTGGCAAGTCAAATCAGCATCTTTTATCGAACTGTCAAAACGATCACCACTATGGAATTTTATATGAAATACTCAAAAGTGACGTCAAGTTCGAGTACTGCCAAAGGACATACTCTTTTAAGTTCTTTTCAATTTATTAAATAGAAGTTCTGTACAAAAATTACAGCAATCTACATCTTGTAATAATTTATTCGTGTATTATGTCGTGCATAATGTTAAATAATGTATTTTAGCAACAGTCATCATCCCTATTATAAGTCAACTGCATAACTAAGTCTTTGAAAGTTTGAAACACAACAAAAGTCAAATACTTTTTTTTATATATTTTAAGTCCTTGTGGACAGGCGAAAGCACTAAGCTATACTGCCTTAAAAATCAAATACGACACAGACACCTAATTTTTTTTAAGTTCGACCTGTTTGAAACGCGCCATTTTTTAATTCTAAAAAGCAGTATTAGACGACTCGGTCTGTTGGGTCCAATTAATCGCATTCGGTGATCGGGGCCGACGGATCGCACTGTATAATACTGTTTTTTAAATATTATTTTGAGTAGTTATTGTACATATTTTAAATTATACAATTTAAATACTTAATTATAACTGCAACAATTAGCCAATCATTTTTTTAAATACTAATATTACTTACAGATAATTATTGGCTAAAAGCCAAGATGCCAGGTCACAACCCTATGTCCCTATGGATGAAAATTAAAAAAGTGGCACTTGCCGGCCTAGGCCGGCAACGAGGTACTTCCCGGCCACTTTTTAGGCACGTAACTACAACATTTCATTGCATGTTTGAGAAAATTATCTTGTGATCTATTTCCAGAGCACAGAAAGTACGCTCTTATCTGTTCGACTACTTATTTCCGTTGTTTTTTCGCATCTATCAAAATTATGTAGAGTTGTATGTCTCCGTATCTCATCTCGGTTTATCTGGGTTTCCCGCAGTTACGTTGTTGTGTTGTTGTGAATCAGTTTATTTTCGACATGTTGCAGTGTGAAATCGATTCGGTTAAGGTAATTATAAAGTACTGTTTAATTTCGCCACTCAACCTGATATCTGATACTCACTTGATGAAAAAACACCCGTATTCCGATTTTTTTTTATGTGACGAAGGTAGACAACTGAGCTCTCAGCCCACCTGATGGAAAGCAGGAACTGAGGCCCATGGACATAGCGATCAGAAAATCGCCTATGCGCTGCCTACCCTGAGGACTTAGATGTATTGCTCCTATCTATGCCAGTAATTACACCGGCTATACCCCCAAACCGAAACACAGCAGTGCAAACACTGCTATTTAGCGGCAGGTTAACGGGTAAGACGGTGAGCTATCCGGGCGGACCCTGCTTGAGGTCCTACCACTAGCAAATTGAAGGAATTGATTGAAGGAAATGTGTAATTTCCATTGGTTGATTGCTGTAAATCTGAGTTTGATGTACAGCGACGATTTGTAAAGTTTCGGTGGAAGATGGCTAGGAATTTATGCTTTTGTTTACATCACACATGGTGGTTATCTCGTGGGCCAAGTCTAGGTACTTATTGGACTTGTCCTCGGCCTTCACGAGATTCTCATCATGTGGGATGGTGACGTCGACGAGCACAGCCCGGCGCTGCGATTATTTAACTTATTACAATGCAAGTGTGAAACATAATAATTATTAGGTTTCTTCGGGTGGAATCATCATCATCATCATCAGCCTATGATAGTCCACTGCTGGACGTAGGCCTCTCCTATTAACTATGCGTATAGATAGACGCATTAGGAGGTAAATACCCATAATCGCCACGCTGGGCACGCGGATTGGCGATCGCAGTAATGTGTCCACTATGATGACGCTGCTAATTTAACTTATGGTCATTTTGCAATGACGGGTGGAATATTGCTACTCAATATTATAGCAGATATCCTCAACCGCTGCAGCAGCTGAATAGCTGTAATTTTGTGTACATACCTACTACTGGACGATACTGCAATATAATGATATCATGGACCTGTTTTGATGATGTCCAGAGTTCCATTGGTTGACTTTACCTATTAAGGATTTGATTTACGAGTGGCAATAACAATAGATGTAAGTACACTTGAGGAAATTGGATGTTTAACAGTTATGGCTCACTTTACATTGGACGTGCTTAGTACCTACATATAACGCAACTGAATTAATTTGGACCGCAAAGTGCTAAATATCAAATTTCCTCGACTGTACAAATAAGCTAATAAGAATACATTTGTCACCGCCTCAATTCTTCCCGCGGGTGTCGCAAGAGTCGACTAAGGGATTGAAGTGTCGCTGACCATCTTTCATCGATTACGGGGAGCAGCGTCATCATAATTTGGACACCTTACTGCGATCGCCAACCCGGTTGCACAGCGTGGCGATTACCGTAATTACCTCCTAATACGTCCATAAACATAAATAATAAGGAGGCCTATGTCCTGCAATGTTATTCACTAAGGAAACCGCCTTGCTGTCAGCGCTGTGTCAGCGCTGCGGCAGCGTCGAGCCTAAAAATGGTATTCACTAATGTACTTTAAACGGAACTACACTGCGTCGAGATTTTGACGTTTAATGTACGAACTTTGTATTCTCTAACGAAAAACAGCGACGAACTCGCCCACAACCTCGCTCACAGCCTCGATTCCTAATGTCAAATAAAACAGCTAGGATTTTAGACAAGGCTGTCTCGACGTCGAGCTCGTTGACGAACTCAGCGTCGAATGTGTGAATTAGAGAATAGCATAGCAGTAGTTGTCTGTAATAGGCTGATGATGTTGATGAAGATAACATCAACAGAACACCTTCGGGTGTCGACCTTGTCTGTCTGTTTGTGTATTCCGCCGGCCGGCCGCTGACTCGGATGAGATAACATCTATAAATGGTAGAACCGAACGTCGACTGCACCGCATAGGTAATGAGCGCATACGATAGTTTTATTTATCACACTGGATTTGGGTTAGGAGTGATAGGACTTTAAAACAGGATTTTGAATAATGTATTTTATTTGTTTAGGTAGGTACTTGTTGATTTTTTCAGATTTTCTACGTCTTCATCTGGGAATCGAACCCACTTAAATATGTATCATAAATAAACACCTCCTGTTTTAATGCTGCAAATACACCTAAAGAAATAATTCTTCTAAAGTAACATAGTATCTCAGAAGAAAGGAATAGGATAAAATTAATCCTTAAAATTGCAAGATTTTTTTTAAAGAAAACATAAAATTGCAAGTAAATGGCGCTCTATAAATAACAGAATAAATCTACGATTGCAGTATCACTCGCTTTCAAAAAGTCTCTTTTTACTGAAACAGTCTAGAACAATGTTTTAAGTAGGTACGTTCCCTTCATATCCCATACTCTTGGGACATCCGGTATAAGGAATGTTACACAGCAAGTAACAAAACAATGAATATGTAATATTACCTATGAGATATCACTAATTTAAAATCTGACCTAAGATGTACATGTCATATTATTATGGTCATATACAGCTACAGTTTCGAATCTATATGTAACCTTATTGTAAGAACCATAAAGCTTACCTTGATCATATCAAGTTCATATTTGGTTAAGCCCAGCAATTCAATATTAAGTGGTCTTATACCTCGATAAAGATTGGAATCAATCAGCCATAATACCATGCTCCGTACAACTTACTTACATTATCAGATCGTGACTGCGTAATACCTTTACAAATAATAGTACCCTGTCTCTTTAACCGATTACAAGGTATCTTTGTATAATTCGGATAATTGTGTCGTTCGATGAAAGCGATAAGGTTCCACATGCGAAGATTTTCGTATCTGCAGATCAGTTGAAAATAATTTAAGGAAAATCAACCTTACCGAGTTATTTTTAAGGTTTATATTTAGAGCAATGTCGCGAGCATTATAACCGCTTGTTTTGTCAGTTATCAACAAACTTAAGTTAAGGATTGATATTTCGAAGGTCAATGAACCATAAGTTACATACATGCAGTATTGAGGAAAAATACACCTTATATCAATACAGTTACTTTCTTTGTTTTATCTTTTTGAAAAGATGCGTTAGATGCGTGTCCCGTCCCGCTGAGTTTCTTGCCGGTCCCAAAATTGGTATGCCCGAAATGAAATACAGTACCTATTAACAAATGACAATCGGACGACTAATTTAGCAAGGTGCTGCACCTTTAATTTCGGGCATAAGTACCAATTTTGGGACCGGCAAGAAACTCAGCGGGATGGGACACGCATCTACCTACTTAACGCATCTTTTCAAAAAGATTTGCATTTGCATTGGGATAATTTGGGATACCTTCCTAACAATACAATCATAAACAGGAATAGTTATAAGTATAGGTACTAAATGAAATGTCTAAAGATACAATCGGCCATAAGAGTTTCTTTAATAATGTAAAAAATGCTCAAAATTAGATCAATATTCGAGACTTTGTAATCCTAATGACATTCAATCATTGAAACTACAGGATTTTATTCAATTAGACAAAGTTGTGTTTGCTGCCAGAGCAGTTATAGATCCGGGGGGGCAAAAGGGGCACTTGCCTGCATCCGCGCCCGGTTATGGTAGTCATTGAATTGTCACACAATTGTTGTGCGACAACCTTCGTAGCCTAGTTGGTAGTGACCCTGCCTACGAAGCTGGAGGTTCCAGATTCGAATCCCAGCGAGGGTATTTGTGTATTTATCTATCACAATTATTTGTTTCTTGGTCATGGCTGTCTATGTATTTAAGTATCTATATGTATCTATCTATTATATATGTATATCGTCGCCTGGTGCCACATCACACACTGGTACCCACGTGTAAATATATTACTTTTGAAGTTATTTGTACATGATTAAAATGATTGACGACTAATGATTAAAAATGAACAATAAAACTATTTCTGATCACCCTAAATGGAGCGTGACGTCAAATTGATGTCATCGGCATGAAAATTACGGGCCCTGCTGATATACGTATTAACAAATGTTCGTACTAGCATTGCTGCTCCGATAATCTTAAAAAAATATCTGTTGGGGTAATAATTAAGAGAAAAACCTAGTAATCCATAATTACATTAATGAATCCCGTGTCTGGTTTAATGTATCGCCCGTATTAGATTTACACACGGTATAAAGGATTCTACCACCCGCAAACCTGTGTTGGTAACCGAATAATTCATGCACGGAAGGTCAGATCATTGATCTGAGATCATGGTGTAATAGATACATCTGTTTAGAAAATCGGATGTGACGTAACGAAGGTCAAATGTATTACCATCCGGCACATTTACCTATATTCGAGTGGAATTGTACCTGTTTTTCGTTGGTTACTGGTAAAAACTTGAGAATCTTGAGATGCGTATTTAACTGTGTCTATCCGTCGGTGAGATACCTAATACCTACTAATTGATTTGTACCGGTAGACTATACTTAGCTAATTAATTAATTTCATTCATTTAAATATTGGATGTATATCATATACCGAAGTTTACCAATGCCATGTCAACGGGATTTGAACTCACCTCCTCAGCTTTCGCGGCTGATACTTAATTAAGTCAAAATATTTTTTATTTTATTTTATTTTTATTTATTTTATTTGGAGATCCAACAGAGCAGCTATGACACATTAGACAATAAAGTAAAAACAAGGAGAATTATATGAGACAGGTATTTTTCATCACACTTGCTGTCTAAGCGCGCCATTGCTTGTGTGCGTAGCGGGAGTAATAGAAATGTCAATACGTCATTTAATAAATATTTATGTCTAAAAACTTATTTTTTGTCAGCAAGTGTGATGAAAAACATTGTGTGCATCAAGGTAGGTAAGTACGGAATTACTAACGAGAGTGTTAGAAGCCCGGCGCCGTTAGGCGGAGGGCTTTTATGACTCGAGTTAGTATTCTGCTTACCGACCGTACTATTAATTTAATTTATTAACAAATATAGTGTCCTTTGCTGATTATTTCTTTAGGAATAATAGGATTAGTTAAATTGGAATTAAATTATATTGTATAGATCGTCAAAAATTGTTGAACAACAACAGGTAGGTATATGAAGAATGAATATGTAGCCACAAAATTCTAACTTTTAGTTACCTAAAAGTCTACGCAGGAGAACCCGCGGGCAAAAACTAGTACATTTATACATTATATAATTTCTATAATGGTTGCCACACGTCCTGTACATGCTAATAGTGATTAATTATGACATCGGGTTGAAAAGCGTGATTTAGATTGTAATTATCGATAAAGTTTGTAATGAGATGTTTCTTAACAGTAATGTTATATGTTTAACCTATTCATAAGTATACCAATCGTCAGTAAAATCAAAAAAGTAAAGGAATGTGGCTGACTATCCATAGCATTTGACGTCTTTGACACATGTTCCTAAAACACGTTCGCAATAGTACATTACGTTACGACACAAGTGCGAAAAACATGATATTCTAAACGAGTGGCGATGTTTTAAAACACGACCGATGGGAGTGTTTTAAATCAAAACGAGTTACGAATTTCGTTTTTGCACGTGTCTCGTTCGACGTTTTTTAGTGCAGATGGCCCCCCGAAGTTTTGGACCTGACGTAAAATAAACCACTTCTCGCACTAGAGCCTAAAAAAGGCACCATCTGTACTAAAAATATATTTTTAAGGTTGTTACTAATAGTTAAAACCAAGATTGTGTTCTAAAAGTGTGTGAGATTACTGATTATGGAATAATAAATAAATAAATCAATATCTTGGGACATCTCACACAGATCGATTTAGTCCTACGGTAAGCTCAATTAAGGCTTGTGATGTGGGTACCAAGCGACGATATATATAATAAATAGATACATATAAGATACTTAAATACATAGACAGCCACGAACAAGGAACAAATATTTGTGATAAATAAATACGCAAATAATGCCTTCGCTGGGATTCGAACCCGGAACCTCCAATGCAAAAATGCAAGTTTTTAGGTTTGTTTACTTTTGTTTTGGATTCTATACTTCATACCGTCAATGATTTGACAGTTTACTGCTATGAACTGCGAGGTCGTTATAGAATTAATGATAAATTAAAATTCATCATCAGTCTATCAACGCTGTTAGTAAAAAAACTATAGATAGGTACTTAAGTAGTATTGATGTTTTGTCTACTGTACGTACAGTTAGGTATGTGAGTACTAGACTGGGTACTATCATCTCCATATTCGTTATTATTATTAACACGTTCGATGCCGGTGACACAGCGTCTGTGGTCAATAAAACCTGACTCCTATGCCAGTGACACACATACCTGATCAAAATAATGTTATTCCTACGCCACTAACATAGATGAAATTCTTACTCCTATGCCAGTGACAAGAAATACGCATATTTTTGACACAAATCCTGTGGGATAGGCGTGCAATCTTTCAGGTCACACATGCGTGTCACTGGCATAGGAGTTCTATAAGATAATTTCGATCGGTATAGCATTAGAACTTATTCAAACAGTACTGGAGGCTGATCTATACTACGGTCAATGCGGGTAAGACCATCTATCAGGAAAGTCCTTTTACTAACTAATTTCCGACCCTAATTGAACAGTATAAGATGCATATGACGGTCTTTCCTTCAAAATAAAATATGCCGGACTTAGCCGCACTGACCTTATATAATAATAGATTCAGATTCAGATTCATTTATTTCATGTATATAAAATTACATAATATGCATAATTGTAGCGATATAAGAATATCTAACATGATCGTCAATGAAATATAATAAATATAATTTGTCAGCCTCTGTAGCCTAGTTGGTAGTGACCCTGCCTACGAAGCTGGAGGTTCCGGGTTCGAATCCCGGCGAGGGCATTCTTTGTGTATTTATTTATCACAAATGTTTGTTCCTTGGTCATGGCTGTGTATGTATCTAAGTATCTATACGTATCTATCTATTATATATATCGTCGCCTGGTACCCACAACACAAGCCTTAATTGAGCTTACCGTGGAACTAGGTTGATTTGTGTAAGATGTCCCAAGATATTTATTTATTTATTTATTTATAATAATAATAATAAAGTACCTAATCAAATAAAAAATGCAATAAAATAAAATTATAGCTCCCAATAAGGATTGTCTCAAGTGAAATAAAAAAATAAAACAAAGTAAGTAAGTATTAAAATACTTATACAATGATCAATGATATGCAATGAATTAATGTCAATTACTAAATAAATCCACAACAATAATTACAAATTAAAATTGGAACAAAGGAATATGTATCAAAAAATATCTCCCAATAAGAATCGTCAATAGGTACACAAAACAATAATTAAAGTAGGTATGAGCTCCCAATTAGGATTGTCAACAAAAAACAATGTCAATAATAATAATAAAATACAATAATATTATAAATTTAATTCCATGTATTCTTTCACAGAATACAGAGGGTTTTCTAACAAAAGGTTTCTCAATTTGCGTTTAAATGTTACGTCAGATGTTTCTTGCCTTATATCGGCAGGTAGGCGCTCAAAATACGTAATAGAATAGAATAGAAGAATAGAAACTAAACCCTCTACATACTAGTAAACTAGTTTACAAAACTTTCTTAGGATGTCAAATAAATCCCAGGGTTCGTTACGTTGCGTGATTGATATTATCAAATCAATGGTTATCTCAATCGCATTTTACCCACTTTCTGTCTTAAGTTTCTCAGTAGAAAGTAATTGGCAAAGAAAAGCCCGATCAGCGTGGAAAGTTAATTTCTTCGCGAGTATCGAAGACTATTCACAAAGAATATACTTTAAACGTCAATGTTCTGGCCGGCTACCGCAAAAACCGAAGTTCGCAAATTTCGGGGTTTTTTGACAGAGACAAATCCCTGATATTTGCGAACTTCAGTTTTCACGGTAGCATGCCTGACAATGTTCCAAAGGAAAAGAGTTTGAGTTACTATTCCCACCGCTCAAAAGCGCTCGTTGCTGGGCCCAATTGAATAAAGAATATTTTGACGTTTGCTCTTCTAAATGAGATTTTCAGGGTCAGATCAAAGTACAGCGTATCAACATTGCGATACAGTTAGGAAATGCCGCCAGCATCCTCTGTACAATGCCACAAGGGCGAATCTTAGATAGGTAGGTACCTATTGGTTAGGTTCACATCACATCCTATCTCAGTCCACTGCTGGACGTAGACCTCTCCTGTTAACTATACATATAGACGCATTAGGAGGTAAATGCTCATAATCGCCACGCTGGGCAAACGCTGACAGCGTGATGGATGACGCGGCTGCCCATCATCAATCTTCTATCAACGAATGGTAGTGACTTGAATCCCTGGACTTTTACGCCAGCCAAGAGTTCAGGATGCTTAGCCAAGTTGCCAATCGCTAGCGCTTGCTAGCGCATCGTAGTTTTCCCTCTTTGTCACTCCTTCATAATAGTGCTACAAAGAGGAAAAACTACGATGCGCTAGCGATTGGCAACTTGGCTAAGCACCCAGGTGATGACAGATATACTCTTACTGCCTGCACACATATCATCATGACAAGTGCTATGATAATTGCTAATCGAGGCAAACTGTACACTTGTTAGCGACAGCGACCGTGGCAGCGTGGCAGCTCAACTAATGCCGTGGCAGCTCAACTAATACTAGGCGACACTTGCAGTTTGAGCATGTTTTGTGAATGAAACCGTTTCTTTGGAAGACGTCCAAATCGGCCATTGCAGGTTTGGGGTTCGATGACCGATACCGGAATATGTGAGGAAGGATATCTTGCGAGGAAACAACGTATGTTGACCCTAAAACACGACTTACACGATTTTTTAAGTGAGTAGGGGGAATACGCGATGAAAACGGATGCGTTACTTAATTACCGTTACTTATGGAACGGACACTATAGATCTCTTTAAAAAATTTGAACGAACATATTCCTTTTTTTGGTCATTGGCAACATTGATGACCATTATGGTGCATTATCTATGGTCATCACCATCAGTGTTGTCAATGACCAAAAAAAAGAATATGTTCCTGCAGATTTTTGAAAGAGATCACGTCCGTTTCATTCATCCTACCGCGAAAATCAAAATTCGTAAATTTCGAGGATTTTTCTTTGTTACTGAAATGAACGCGTCACTAGTTAGAGTCAGAGAGACAAATCCTCGAAATTCACGAATTTCATTTTTCGCGCTAGGGTCTGAGCCAGGTAAAACAAGAATGTAACGTCAGTTGCCAATTCTTTCGTGTTCTTCGCAACATTAAGTACAGATGTCGCTGGTAATTAGATTCACAATACCACTGCATTAGCTATGAACATGGCGGAAAGTCTTTCGCAGTTGTTTTTTTCTGCGGAAAGCCCATTTGTGACGAAATTGTGCTTTTATATTAATTATAAGTACCTATAGGGCTCGGCCGCACATATCTTATCTATATGTCACTAAATATAGAAACTTAACTTTGATTCATATAGAACATACAAAAGAAAAAAAAACGCTTTTTTTTTCTTTTGTACAAATTTACCCGCCCTACTTAGTATACCTAGTACCTAGCTACATTAGATCAGAGATTTTTGCCTACCCAAAAACATGCCCTAGGTACACTACGTATTTATTTCACTTTTCATGGTACCTATAAGAAAAAAAAGACAAAAAACAACAACTAAAAAAAGTTCTGTAAATAAATTGGGTAGGTATAATAAGTGGCTCGGTTAAAGACTTATCGGGTTCGTTCGGGTTTTTACGGGTTCGATCGAATTAAGTAGATTTTGGCTAAAATCTTCGTGATATTTATTATTCACGAAAACGAACACTAAAAGACTATTACGTAGTGAGCCGGTACCTACTAATTATAAAAATATGCAAATTATATTACACTCTTCTCTGAGTAAATTTAAATTTATCAAATTAGACTATCAACCAACCTCCAATGAAATCAAGGCCACAGAAAACGGCGTGCGAAAAATTCACTTTTTTAAATAGTTTCAAACTAAACGATGCGTACAGCTTCTCATGATGCAACTCGTTACGATAACAATCGAATTATGTAATTCAAAAATGGAACGCGCACATTCGAAATTCAAATTTTAATTAGCGATAGTTCCGGCCATCCTGTTTCCGTAGAAGCGCTGAGACTTAGTACTTGCTCGGAGAGATACGCTCTGATTATTTGACATTTGATTGATTTATATCCAGCTGGTATAGGCGGTTATAATATACATATTTTATTAAATTAAGAAAGACGATGCGCTGCGCCGTGTGGTGACGGTAGTAAAGGTGCATTCAGACTAAACGAGCATTCGCTATTCTAACCCCCTACTCTACGAAATTCAATCGCTACACAAAACGTGATTCGTTGATTTCGTAGAGTGGGGGATAGAATAGCAAATGCTCGTTTGGTCTGAATGCACCTTAAGAAAGAATACATTTGTCACCACCCCTACTTTTCCAATCAGTGTCGTAAGACTCGTGAGTCGACTAAGGGATTGAAGTGTCACTGGCCATTCGTTAGAAGATTAATGATAGGCAGCAGAGTCATTATAGCGGACACTCTGCAATCGCCAATTCGCTTGCCCAGCGTAGCGATTATGGGCATTTACCTCCTAATGCGTCTATACGCATAGTTAAAAGAAGAGGCCTACGTCCAGCAGTGGACTAACATAGGCTGATGATGTGATACGTTACTTACATACATAAAACTCCTTTGTTAAACCTCGCTATCATTGCAGCGTCAGTAGACGTAGTAGAATACTACCGTCCTTGCCCGTAATGGCCGTAATCTCTTCCTCAAACGCGGCCGGAATAGGGTGATGGCACCAGTCATGGACATTGAACCAGATATGGACATATTTTTCTGTTACTCAAAATATTAAGGAAACGTTACTTAATTTTTTAACAAGCTACACTTAGCCATAGCCCATAGACCCTTAAGCTGTCGTAATGACAACGTCACATGAATCGGCCGTTTCCTTTCAAAATTATAGTCGAGTGAAATGTAGCTGCTCGGCGTATTACTTTTAAAATCCAGTTTTATTACCAAAATCGTTAAGGAGGCAAGTAGATATTTTTACATTTTGTGCTGTTAGTGTTGTGGTATATGAATATGTGTTATTATTTTAAAGAATACAATGGAATGAAGGGGCAAATGAGCTAATTGTAGTATGCCAATACTAGGTGTTTCTTTTTTTGTTTGACGTTGTTCATTACTGGTTTTGATATGTCATGAAATCCTATAATGGACACGTGTCCAAAGTTATTGTTTTTAACTTTTTTTTTTTTATCGATTTTAATAATTTATTTTGTGGTGCTAAATAAAACTACGTAAATGGTTTTGAGATTGGTATTTATTTTCCAATAATGGACAACGTGTCCAAGACTGGATATTTGTAGGTGTTCATAATTGGTGTTCTATATTTTATCTTAGATGCTGCCAAAGAAAAATTATACACCCGAGCAATAGAGTCAGGCTAAAATGTGAATAATTATACGAATAAAACTGATTTGAGATATATTTGTCTGTATTTTAATTTCACAAACATTACACTGTCCAACAATGGATGTCTATTAATGGTGATAACATGTCAGTAAATGGGTGTCTATAACTGGTACTGTCCATAAATGGTGGTCCATTACTGAGTTTGTGTTGTTCATTACTGGTGTTTTAAATAGTCTCAAAAAAACTATTTTTTTTACAAAGAGCATATAATTTTTTTATATGTTTGCCCTATTTAAATGTTTGTCCTATATGTGTTTGTCAAAAACAAAATCCATAGTTAACATTATTAAAAAAAAGATGCCCGTAAACAAAAAAATAACAAATCAGCGACCTTAACATGTCCATGATTGGTGCCTTCACCCTATGTGCAAGTCGAATTTGTCCGCGGGCACAGTTGACTAGGGTTTACAGTACGCCTGATGTAGAAAAATCTAATGTTTTATTATCAGAGAAAGGGTTTTATACAGTTCTTTTAAAATCCACTGCCATTTTTGTTCTGTCACATATTACATAATTACACTATCGCGCTACAGGGAGTAGTGCTCTATCTCAGTGAGCTATCTCAAAAAATCACCTGGAAGAGATCGCCCTTTAGCCATAAAACTGTTGTACGTGTACTGTGCCGTTCAGAATTGCATGGACAATTTATGAATATTCATTCATGAACTCTCCATGTAATTTTGAACCCCACTGTACTTCTACTTTTAAGATTGTGTTTTATGTAGGTAGACATTTATTTGTTAGTGATGCACTATACTATACTATAGTAGAGGCCTACATACAGCAGTGGACTATTATAGGCTGATGATGATGATGATGATGCACTATAAAGAATATTATACAGGTAAGGTGGGGTAAGATGAAACAGTTTTTTAACGTCAGCGTCTGAGAGTTGGGCAAAAAGTAATATGATTACTTCTGTATATGTATTACATTTTGTATGTGTACTTTGTAATATTAATTTTATTACAAAGTACACATACAAAAGTAATAGGAAGGAGTAATCATATAACTTTTTGCCCAACTCTGGTCTGCTGGTAGCGTTTTGTCTTACTCTATTAAAAAAACCGTTTCATCTTACCTTACCTTATTCGAATGGGCGTACTGTAGGTAATCATGCGGTGTATTTGCAAATAGTTCCGTAGTATTTGACTAATGCCCTCTTAAGGTGGTTCGTTTTTCATACTAATATATTTATTCAAATATGGGTAAATGGAGCATAGTTTTACAATGAAATCACTTAAATTGACAATCATTTTTATATTTGTTTGCGGCAAATTATGTTTCTGTAATATTAAGGGTCGAATAATAGCTTAAATTTGTACTTTATTCTAATAAAGATTTGTCAATATGTGGGTGAACGACGACAGTGTCATACACTAATCGTACGTTCGGTGTGTGCGTTGGAAAGCGACGTTGCCAGTTGGCTGAAAATGCTACGTTGCCGCTCTGCCCTAACGCATTTCGCATGTTATTTATTTTTAAACAATATCAAACGCAAGCGTTGCTAATGTTGCCATATAGGCCATATCCTCACGCAAAAGCCGAACGAAAGACTTTTTATTATAGAAAATATACCTATACATACTAGTTACATTTAATGTTTTTATAATAGATGTGGGTACTAAATGATAGTCTCGTGGAACTGAACGTAAAACCTATTTGGCAAGGCAACACTAAATTCAAACGTCACTCTGATTCTAAATCACCGGCAGTACTTTATCATTTTACCATTTGTTTATACCTACAAATCCGAATTGACGCTAAATTGCCTACGATTGTTTGAAATATCTCATAGCGTGCAGTGATTTACATGAGGATTTATTATACGTTTGTATATTATGTAGCCACAAACGTCCCGGAAAGGCTATAAATACCACCGATACTCGGGCCTGAAAAAAACTTGTAAGCGAAGCCTTGGAGAAATGATACTATATTACGGAGAAATGAAAAGGTAAGTTCTGTAGAGGCTGACTTGCTGGATATCTTTCCTCCCCGTATTCAAACAGTTTTTTTTATTATATATTTCCACTATTATTGTAACAAATGTTTCGATGTTTATTGTTTTCGCAACAACTGCTCATCGGATTGGAATAAGGAAACTTGACATGTAGATAAATAGTAATATATATTATATTATAAGAATAATATTTTTTTTTACATAAATACCGGAAACGTTAGTTTCCCGAGCGATGATGAGTTCCAGGCCTTGAACTTTTAAAAATATAACCATTTTGTAGATAATCACTGAACCTGTTTTGAACCCAGGTTCCCTCCCTAACTTCGCAGTCAAGTTCACCACCACCTAACTAGACAAAGCTGAAATGCTTTTTTTATTCCAGTAATCATCACACACCATTTTGACGATGAGTATTCTGATTTCAGATCCAGGGCCAACTGCAGGTGTCACAATATGTGTAGATGCTTCAGGCTCACTTCCAAGCAACACACACAACGTCAAGCAATCTTCCTATATCCATGTATAAAACCAGAAAAACGTAAAACAGAAATAATAAATAAAAATAATATGATATGATGTAAATAAAACACTGAATTTATAAATTGATCTGTTTTCTTTATCTGTGTATTCCGGACGTGATTGGAATGGGAAGAAATCTAATAATTAAAGTGACTAGAAATATCTAATATAATTATATCTACATATGAGAACTTATCTGACTGAAGTCATCGAATAGATTCCGTCCCAATCTGATTGGACACCTATTAGGTTAGGACATCCAGGCCCGTTTTTTAGTAGTATAGCCTATTTCAGATTGACCATGCAAAAAATACCGGAACTGGATGCCATAACATCACCTGAAAACGTTTTTGGTGAGTAAATATATAAGGTCACCAAAATTAAACCTAGGTTGATAGTTCAGGGACCAATACCACAAAACTTTACAAGCATACAAATCTACAAAATTGACAATTATTTGTTTTGTACAATTTTGTAGAATTATACGCTTGTAAAGTTTTGTGGGATAGGCCACAGGTTATTTATTTATTACTGAAAAAAATGTAATAGTAGGTAAAGTATCATTTAAAAAATTAAAAATTCATGTAATGTAAAGTAAAAAATATATTGAAATTACGAGATTTGAACCTTGGTCCTAATGAATGTGCGTCAGACGGTCATCCGACTAGCCTAATCCAAGTTCAATACACGTTCCGAAATAATCAATCGGTTTCGTAAACGAATAAGGGTTTGAATGTGTGTGTGCATACTACGCAGCCGCGGCAGCGTTTCGTATTTATTCAAATAAACTTATTTTGTAAATTAAACCTCACCTGAAATTTAGTTGGCCACATTAGAAACAGCAGTTTATTTGCGGCAAACATAACATAAAATATAAAAATACGTAGAATTCGCGCCACCTATGCACTATAACGCCATCTATTGGCGTTGGAGTGCCTAGCTGACCGTGACGTTCCACCTTAAAGCGAACAAAATCGCCATTGCCGTCGTTACTGTGCGTGAAGTTATGGAGCTAATGTAGCTTTTTCTTAATTACGTTGAGATCTGGGGCCTATTTCTCGAAAGCTTGTAACTTGTAATACAAGCGGAAGTCCTTATATTATTAATAATGTTAAAAAGAGACTTCCACTTGTATTACAAGTTACAAGCTTTTGAGAAACGAGCCTCTGGTGTAAACTACTACTAGTGGAACCCGAAATTTCTGGTAGCCAATGGCAATTTATATTATTGGATAATTAATTTAACTATCATGATAATTAAATTGATTACCCCAAAACCTGATTTGTACAGATAGCTGGTATTTGCAGTAATAGGGCGATATATACTCTGTCCAGTTTGGCCTAGACTTGTCAAGATATGCCAAAGGTGGTCCTACCACGAACACCGAAATTCGAAAATCTCGCTCTAATGGAATGACGCCTTGGTTGGAGTGACAGAGAAAAATTCCTCGAAATTTACGAATTTCGAAGTTCGCGGTAGTAGGCCTGTCCACGGTTCAACTGTGTGAATACAGCCTTCGAAATGAAACAAAAGATCATATTCGTTCCCAACTAATAACCATAGACATAAGACGTTGATCGTTCGATTGTTTCTGCCCCATTTGCGGCCGCAGCGCCAATTTGCGCCAAACGAGCGGAACTAAACCGCACATTATTCAGTAGTTGGGCAGATTCAATTCGCTTTTGTTTTTCGTCTACAAACTTGTCTATGCTCGAACTGATTCACTAAAGACTGAAAATCGTGTGCTCCAATGCGTGACGCTGTACGATTATCGTACTTAATATTCTGTATCAAATCATACGTATCTCATATGATTTAAGGTTCAAAATGATTTATAAATCGATTTATACATAGTACTGCTATTGTTTCGAATTTAACTGAATTTTTTAAATTTTAGACTATAGCGCCATCTTGTGAGTGCGTTAAGGCTATTACATTTTAGTTTTGTCTATTGTTACATTCTATGATCTTGCTTATAACAATTTCACGTCGTAGTAAGCACGGAATCGTGATCTAAAATGATATTTGCTGTAAACAATAAGGTTTTATCCAGCTGTATAGCCTTACCTAGATGTCAAGGCCCTGGGTAAATTAAAAAGAAAGCGTTCTAAATTTGAAAAATTGTTAATGACGCGTTGATTTTTAATAGCCACAGACTATATATGTCACGTGAAATCTTGAGTGTTATTACTGGCTATAACACGAAATTGGTAACATTTAACGTGCGATGAATATTTTAATGATTTCATGAATTAACACCCACGGCGCTTTCTAGCGTTGTTTACTCCATGAACGGGTGTTTAAAAACTAATATTTATAAACAACATAACATTAGGTAGGTAGGTAGGAGTATTTAGACAAACACCAAAATATTATTTAGTTTGGTGGTTGGACGGATTGGTAATGTGATCCGTGTGGAACTCTTGACTCTTGACGCATGCTGTAGCTGTTCCATGATTTGCCTTATATCCGACTCGCTCGTACTAATCGCTGGTTACTCGCAATACTCGAGTAGAAGGGAGATGGATAGAAAGTAAGTACGCGTTAAAAACGCGGCGGCAGCTCATGGTAAGCACACTATAAGGGTGCATTCAAACCAAAAGAGCATTCGCTATTCTAACCCCCTACTCTACGAAATTCGATCGTCACACAAAACGTGATTCGTTGATTTCGTAGAGTGGGGGATAGAATAGCGAATGCTCGTTTGGTCTGAATGCACCTTAAGGTGTAGGCCTACCCCGAACTTCGAAGTTCGAAGTTCGCACTCGAGCATCCATCCCAGTCGGTATCCTGTCTTTTCGCAGATTTTCATTTTGCTGAATATCACAACAACCAACTGTTCGCAGATGATTCAAATGGCATACCAACATTTACCAAATTCATTATTTCTATTATTTGCCAACTTTCATTTGGCCGAATTTTCATTAGCCAACATTACGTTAGGTTAGAATTTAATAATTAATAATATGTAGGTACAAAGTTACAAACGCGAAAGATACGTATGCGAAACGTTGTATACTTGCCATCGGATCTGTTTATATATTATAATATATGCCAGCGTGATACTTTTAAGCTCCGCTCGTAACAATAGTTTAGAGACAGGTGTCTAGCACTACTTTTTAAGCGAAACTAATCGTTAAAACTATCAACAATAAGCTTAAAAAGGTCATATGTCTAACGAGTTACTTCTATTGTCAAACGAGTTTTCAAAAGGGCGTAAGTCTTAACAAGTTTATATAGAGACAAGACTTTCTAAGTTAACGTAGTTGTCAAGTGGGCTAGCTAGGACATGCCAAAAAGACGTATGTGCTAACAAGTGAATATTATGGTGATGAGACATTCTAAATGTAAAGTTATCAAGTGGGCTAGGGCTGCATGTTAAAAGGACGTATGTTCTAACAAGTTAATATGGAGATAAGACATTCTAAATGTACAGTTATCAAGTGGGTTAGGGCTGTATGCTAAAAGGACGTATGTGCTAACAAGTTAATATGGAGATGAGACTTTCTAAGTGTATAGTTGTCAAGTGGGCTAGGGCTCCATTAGCATGGCAAATGTCGCGCAGGCGCGTGCCGGACACTTCCTCGATTTACGTCATACGGGTTACTTGTATGGTTCCGTAGTAAACTATGAGTAGGTATGAACCCTTAAACATAGTTTCGGCGTGTCCGTCTGTCCGTCTGTCTGTCGGCAGCATAGCTCAGGGGCCGTGAGTACTAGAAATTTTCAATTTGGCATAAGTATACGAATATTAATTACGCCGACAAAGTGGCAGAATAAAATAAAGAGAAAACTATTTTTTCGGGTACTTACCTACCACATCTACCTCTCCTACATCTACGGAGGGAATGTTTTTTCATTTTGCTGTAATCCTATAGGTATCGTTCGTTAACTATGTTTTTTAAAAATAATAAAGGTCCAAAGGTTTTTCTTTTAAGTCAATGTCTTCGGAGATAAATAACCGCTCCAGAAAAAAAGTTTTTGATTCCAAATAGGGTCCAAAATACTTATAGAAGAAATCATGAACACCTTAGTGGACTTATAGAATACTATTTCGAACATATTGGCCGGTTGTTAATAATCCGATGGCTTGTGCTTGTGCCAGTACACGCTGCGTGAGTTTGTATACTTCGGACTTAGTTTACTCGGTATTTTTTCTTTGGTAAAATGTTTACAAGTTTTACAACATATTACTTACTTAGATATATTGTGCGTTAAATAAAAGCTCGTAAAAACGGAAGTAACTTGTCAGTTTAAATACTCACATAGTTATATCGAGCACCGAGCACCATAGATCTCAGACACAACACGTCCGGTTGGTGCACAGACAAGGAAGCCTAAAGACTGCGCTTTGTCAATGTTTGATCTAACTAAACTTTAGTATTATATGTATAGAGTTGTGGTGGGCCGGGCTTTATCGTTTATCGCGCTAATGCCATGCAATCTTCAGTATAATCCAAAGAAACGTAAACAATTTTTTTTACGAAAAATGTAAGTAAATTATTTTTATTTAATTGTTTTATTTATAAACTGATTTATCTTTTTAAGTTTTTGTCGCCAATGTGTTTCCGTAAGAAAATGTTGTAAGAATCCAACGTTAATGTTAATATTTCCGTAAGAGTCCAACCTAGTATTACAAGACCAACCAATAAGATACGACAAATAGCCTTAATCACAAAACTTTACGAGAGCACAATTCTACAAAATTAAAGTTTTGTGGGATAGTCCAAAGATGTCATCCCCGTGGCGAACATATAAAGTTGCGTGCAGACCAAAAGAGCATTCGCTGTTCTATCCCCCACTCTACGAAATCAACGAATCACGTTTCGCGTAACGATCAAATTTCGTAGAGTAGGGGGATAGAACAGCGCATGCTCTTTTGGTCTGCACGCACCTCTAAATATTGTTCGCGTTGTTCGTCCGGCTACCCAGTACCTATGTGAATAATGTGAAGTCTATGTGGCAGTATGTCTATGAGTAGTGTTATCTCGAGGCCGTGCTTTATGACTTATTCATAATATTGTACACGCCACCATTTTCCTTTCCGGCGAGGTCAAGAGCGCAGTCTACAGCTGATTAGTTTGAAGGGTGGGAACTGACTTGTCTTTACATAACATCGTCAATCGTACTCTATCATACTCACTCGTTTATTAACAATGTAGTTTAGATATGTTAGTTTAGCCGGTCGGCCCAAGAAGAGATGGCGGGATGACCCTGGATGCATTTTCCAACAACTGGCCAGAAATAGCCCTAAATCGGGAAGTTTGGAAATGTAAGGGGACGCCTTTGCCCAGCAGTGGGACACAATAGAGGCTACTTAAAAAAAAGTTAAGCCGGATCACCGGCACCGGCCAGCGGCCCTACCGCGAAAAACGAAATGCGTAAATTTCGAGGATTTGTCTCTCTCACTCTAATGACGCCTTCGTTGGAGTGACAGAGAAAAATCCTCGAAATTTACGAATTTCGATGTTCGCGGCATTTACTAAGCTTTTTTCCTCCAAAATACCAATACTAGATTAAGAGTACCTATCCCATCCCAACTTGGTGCCAACGGGATCAACTCGGTTTATTTATTTAACGGTTCATTTATTGAAACAGAGCAATCAGATGCACATTGTTAGCCAAATCGTGAGCATTCATTTGGTCAAAAATCGTAATTTCTAGAAGTAATTAATTTAAAAAGCCTTTTTTCAAAATAAATCGTTATCTAGCGCTTGACAACGACAGATCACAACCAATAGCAGCATGACAGCAAACAGTACCTACACGCGTAATATTGAATTGATCATTCAAAGGAATTCAAAATTAATTGTACGGTGAATTTAAATGTTTATCAATGTCAAAATGAAAATGATTGCGGGCAACGCGTATTATTACCCATTTTCGTAAAAGCCCGGGGCATGGTAACACACTGTATATTTCTTAGTTTATTTATTCTTACAAAATAAATAAACTTATAAATACAATAGAATTTCGATATTTTATGTTCAGTTCAGTACCTATGAATTTGGCAGCTGTTTGGTTTGGATCATGCCTACGTAGCGCGATGGCAGAAAAAAAAACAAAAACCCTCACCTCACTGAGCGTTAGCGATTGGCTTCGTGTGCCGCCCGCTGCCCGCGCCCCCACTCTCAGTTACCCTTCAGCTACCGGCGGGCAAGGACGCTACGTCTGTACGCAGGGCCACTTCAAATATTACTACACTTTCGTAATGGGCGTCTGTTGTGCTGTGGACGGCTGTTTAAGCTCGATAAATGACAAAACGAAAAGAAAATTCTACAGATTCCCGATGGATGAATCAAGGCAAGTACATGACCAGTTATTTTTAGGTTAATGTTATAGTAGATAAGCGACGTACAATAGGTACTTACATTTTATTATCTCTTTTACCCTATCCGTTTTACACTTTTTATAAAATATCACACTGAATGACACTGAACAACACAATATTCATACTCGTATGTACAAAAAGCATGTTTTCAACACTTACGTAATAATTCTGGTAGGTAGCCCGAATTTCCATACATAATTTTGTTATTTTATTTATACTGATTTAGAATGGGAACTTTTGCGTCCATCGATCGAAATTGAGCTTAGATACTCACCTTGCACTTGCAGCAAGATATTTATAATGAATTATTGTTATTTCTTCGCAATGAGCCAATGAGTTAGAGTCCTTGAGGTCATCGAACTTTCGGCGCTTACTGCAGATTAGGGTTGCCATCCGTTCGGGTTTCGTTACTTTCGTTCGAGTATTCATGCGTGGACCGAAATCTATACAACTATAATTTCTCATATCTAACTATTACCTACATATAAAGTAGTTTAAAAATACTATTACACATACTGCAATTTGAAAATATCAAATATTTTACTTCTCAATTAATTTCATATTTATAAATTGATATATAGTACAATATCGGTAAATCGGTATCAAAAAAATACGTGATGGTCGACCAGTAACCTATATTTTCCTAATATACCTGAAGATCCTAGGTACAAAATGTTATGGCTAAAAACCAAAAAAGTATTACTTCTTTCCACCTAAGTAATGTATATTGTTCGCTAAGTTAGTTATTTCGTACATAAACTTAGTTCTCAATTATAGTAGTTTTTGAAATTTTTGTTCGACTGTTTCTCTGTATTTACATTACATTAAAATATAGTACAATTTAGTTTTATGGACGTATTTTCTGCGTATAATGTTAATGTCATCGTCATCATCATCCTCATTTATGATCACCTTATCCTCATTTATCGATGGTCGATTGTCAGCCTTAGTAGCCTAGTTGGTAGTGGACCCTGCCGCCTGCCTACGAAGCTGGAAGTTCCGGGTTAGAACCCCGGCGAGGGCATTATTTGTGTATTTATTTATCACAAATATTTGTTCCTTGGTCGTGGCTGTGTATGTATATCGTCGCTTGGTACCAACCCACATCACAATCCTTAATTGAGCTTACCGTGGGACTAGGTCGATTTCTGTAAC
The DNA here is from genome assembly GCA_025490895.1 of Thaumatotibia leucotreta. Taxonomy (NCBI): domain Eukaryota; kingdom Metazoa; phylum Arthropoda; class Insecta; order Lepidoptera; family Tortricidae; genus Thaumatotibia; species Thaumatotibia leucotreta. The sequence continues at coordinate 107,668 of JALPQI010001709.1, forward strand.
ATGTCCCAATTCCCAATCCCAAGATATTTATTTATTTATTACCTTTATATTAGGCAATAACCAATTTTTCATCACACTTGCTGTCTAAGCGCGCCGTTGTTTGCATGCGTAGCGGGAGTAATAGAGAAGTGAAATTCCCTAGGGAGTAATAGAAATGTCAGTACGTCATTTAATAATGTTATTTCTTAAAACTTTTTTTTTGTCAGCAAGTGTGATGAAAAACATTGTATTCATCACGGTGGATAAGCGGAATACTAACTCGAGTCATTAAACAATCTCGTTAGTAATTCTGTACTTACCTCCCTTGATGCACAATGTACTATTATTTGTTTTAGGTGTCGGCAATGGATACGTGCAGCAGGTCGAGCAGACCTATTAAACAAGGAGATGAAAGCAGTTCACAACAGCTATCGCATCTGTGATCTTCATTTCGTTACATCAGACCATTTAAAGAGAAATTTAAAACATAATGCGGTTCCTTCCTTAAATTTACCACAGGTAGAAAATCATGATAAATTGTCAAAATATACACAGACCGAAGTGGAGTTCCAATGTTGGACTTTCGACAGTAATACTCCTTCCACGTCAAACGATATTGGTAGGCAGACCGTTCAAGACTTGTCCTGTAATAGTCCTAAGAAAATTATACTACATAAACAACTTACTCATGAACATAAACGGATAAAAATGTTAGAAGATCGGCTACAAATATCTGAAGACGACGAACATAAAGATTCACCTATTGTTAAAAAAATTATGAAAATTCAAGATTATTGCAAACGCAAACGATATGATCGAGAATACAAAATGTTTGCAATGAATATATATTTTGCAAGTCCATTAGCGTACAGAATATTGGCTGAAGCTTTATATTTACCAAGCGAGAAAACTTTAAGAAAAACAAATATTGATATAGGCACAAGTTTTTCCAGAAATATTATCCGATGCTTACAATCTAAAGGGAATAAACTAACAGAATCTGAAAAAATATGCGTACTGTGTGCTGATGAAATGCCTTTAAAAAAACATCTGTATTATCAAATTAATAAGGACCAAATTATTGGCTTCCAGGAAATAGATGGAGTGCGAAAGAGAGAGCCCGCGACCCGAGCAGTCGTGGTTATGATCAGAGGGTTGTTTTCTAAATGGACACAGCCTTTGGCTTATTGCTTTCTAAGTCAAAGCCAAAATCACCCAGAGTTGAATGCATGGCTAGACAACATAATTAAGAATATTTTGGATATAGGATTCAATGTTGTTGCATTTACTTCGGATCGGGGGTCCAATTTCATTAATATGGCTAAAGACAAAAATGTTACAGCAGACCAACCATATTTTTATGTGAATGGTAAAAAAATATATTACATCTTTGATGTGCCGGATATACTAAAATCTTTGAGGAATAATTTAATAATGTATGATTTTTTATATTATGATTCTGATGGAAAAGAACAAACAGCATCGTGGGAGGATGTAGAAAACTTATATAACATAGAAAAAGAAAGGAGCTACCAAATGGCTTTTAAATTAACAGAGTCGCATATAAATCCTAGCAATTTGGAAAAAACGAAGGTCAACTTTGCTGCGCAAGTTCTGAGTAGAGGTGTGGCTACCGCTATGCAATGTTGTGTGGAATTAGACAAACTGCCTAAAAAGGCATTAGGCACTGCAAAATTCATACAATTAATAAACGACATGTTTGATATTTTAAATTCTTCTTCATGCAATGAAACATACAAATACAAAAAATCATTTTCTCAGGAATGCTATCAAATGGAAGTACTGCAAGAGGTATTACATTTTATAATACATGTACGTATTGTCAATAAATCAAACGGTGAAATTGTTACAAATAGTTTGAAATGCCTAGAAGGCCTTGAAATAACAATACAATCTGTTTTACGACTGTCAACTGATTTAAGAAGAATAAATCACAATTTTATTTTTACTCGAAGACTGGATCTTGAAGTATTGCAAAACTTCTTTCACACTATAAGACAACAAGGAGGTAATTGCCGTAAGCTAACACCACTACGGTTTGCAGCTGCTTTCAGAAAACTTTTTGTAGTGAATGTTATTCGAAAATCATTCGCAAATTGTGCAGAAGATATTGACCAACTATTAGCCACTGTCGAAGATAGCAGTAAAATGTTTCAGAGTCCAGAAAAAACTGAGGACGTGAACGTTTTAACCGTCGGTACTGAAGATTATCGTTTCGACCTCCCTGAAGAAAATACGTTTACGTGCGTATGTGGTTATTTGCTCAGAAAATGCAAGGAAGTTCACAATAATTGCAAGCTTATGGATGAGTACGTAAACTACAAAGGATTACTGTTTAATGCCCAAACTGATTTTAAAACTTATATAAGGCAAATGGATGAAATGATCACGTCAATATTTGAAGGGACAGATAGTGATAGATTCCCTCGTCATGTTGGCAATGATATTTTGAAAAATATCGAGAAAATTACATTATTCAACACACCTTGCGAATGTTTTCCGATAGACTATTTAAAAAAGCTTTTTATTCGTTTTCGCATATTTAATGTACTTAAACGCAACAATCGAAATTTTAGAAACTAGTCTTGTGATAACTTAGCATTTCAAACATATCGTATTTTGTCACACGTTTTAATAAACTGTGCTCGTGAATAAACAATAAAATTACAAGCATGACTTTTTTTCGTCTTTACTTGTATTTACGTAGGTTGCCCTGAAAGTTTCGGGAATCGGAAAAAATACGCATTTTAATGAAATAAAAGTACTTTTATTGTTTTTCAAAGTATTCTCCTTTGTGTTTAATACACTTTTTCATTCTCTGAAACCAGTTTTTAAAACAGTTATTGAAGTCTGAAGTGGGGGTTGACAAAATGGCCATTTTATAAGCGTCGACTGCTTCTTCCGCGGTCTGAAAACGCTGACCACGCAACCGATTCTTTATTTTCGGGAAAGTAAAAAAATCGTTGGGACTTAGGTCGGGGCTGTACGGAGGATGGTCCAGTAATTCGACGTTTTCGCCCTTCAGATAGTCGTCTGTTTTCTGAGCGGTGTGAGGGCTGGCATTATCATGGTGTAGTATAATACGGCGGTTAGGGTTAGTTTTTCGCAGTTCAGCAAAAACAATCGGTAAACAAACGCCTATATACCAATCGGCATTGACAGTTCTTCGATCTTCAAGAGCGATAGTCGCCACGTGACCCGATTTGGAGACAAACGTGGCTACCATTTTTTTGAACGTGCTGCGAGAACGAACAACTTTTGTCGGCTTCGGTTCGTCTTCGTAAACCCAAACTCGAGATTGGTTTTTCGATTCAGGCTCATATGCGTAAATCCATGATTCGTTACCTGAACC
>JALPQI010001710.1:0-106054 GCA_025490895.1 Thaumatotibia leucotreta
GAACATTTGAGATATTCACATGTTCTTACTGTTGCAAGGAATGTTAACATCACTGTTAGTCTTTCATAGGGCGATATAGCTATTCTCATGATTATATCCTGCTTTTCAATTAAAGGAGTCACCGCTGCTAACAGTTTGAGATACGTCATTTCATCTATTTGTAGATAATTGCGAAAATCATTCGGCTTAAATCTCAATTCTTTCATCAAGTTCACATGAGAGCACTCTTTTCTTTGCAATAGCCATGGTTTGCACTATCGTTCACGGTATCTTCGTTTATATTTCATTTTCTTCAATAGAATAAGTAATAAACCAATTAACGCTGCTGCGTCGATATCAAGCGCCGCGGCCGAGGGCATGGTTTCAAATGAAAGTTTGTGCTACGTGTATGTCCTCTTCTAAACTCCATTTTACCTGACAGGCGTAACTGTACAGGCAAACCTGTCAAGCGGGCCATACACGTTACGGTTGGCCGGAGAGGTCTACCTGTGCAGGTAAACCTGCGCAGGTCGACCGGACCGTGTATGGGGACCCACCTGTGCACTTTTTGTTACCTGTGCAAGTAACCGGAGCAAAACCGAAAATCTATTCTTTTAAGTTATACTGTACGGTAAACCTTTGCGTGTGTGCCTGTGCCTGCGCAGGTCCGTCAGTTGTTTTCTATTTCGTGCCCCGGACGGACGGTTGTTGTGTCGCACATATCGTAATCTCAGCCAAGAGACATTTACGTGTTCCACGCGCTAAAATGATGCCATCAGAATCAACTAAAAAGTGCTTGAAGAATTCATAGAAATATATAGAAGTCATTCATATCTTTGGGAAATAAAAAACAAATTAATAATTATCTTGGGACATATTACATAAATCGACCCGGTCCCACGGTAAGCTCAATTAAGGCTTGTGATGTAGGTACCAAGCGACGATATATATAATAGATATATACATATAGATACTTAAATACATAGACAGCCCTGACCAAGGAACAAATATTTGTGATAAATAAATACACAAATAATGCCCTCGCCAGGATTCGAACCCGGAACCTCCAGCTTCGTAGGCAAAAACAAAGACAAAACAAAGAAAAAACAAAGAGTATAATAATCGAAAAAAAAGAGGCGGGTTATAAATTACTTGTAGCAAAATTGAGAGAAATTGAACATTTGGTTCAATTTCTAACAAAGCAGAAGTCGTGAAAAAATAATTAATTTAAGAAGCAATGTTAGAAAAGAAAAGAAGAAATATGAGAGTTCTGTAAAGTCTGGGGCAAATCGTGATGATGTGAATTATGGTAGGTACTATGATTTATTCAATTTTATAAATGATCAATGCACTCCCAGAGATTCTTCATACAACCTGGACGATGATAATAGTTCTGATGTAAGTAAAATATCTGTACTTGGTAATAATTTTTTTTTATTTACTTAAATTAAACACTTTCTTCATACAAAAGTTTATAACTAATTTACAACTACATCTCTCATGTTAGCCTAATTTAATTAACATGATCTTCTTGTCATGGTACTTTTCCTTCCTGATTAAAATAATTCTCTCTTCGCGGTGTTTAATGTATTTCCTGGGTTTCTTATTTCAAAATTTTCCATAGTACTATTTTGTGTATATCCTTTGGAAATTATAGTCCCATTTTCAGAGTTTTCTCGATAGAAACATGTTTGTGGTGCATAAGACTTTTTGAGTGTTGAATTAAATAGTTATGTAATGCACAGGAAGCTTTAACTACTTTATCGATATTTTCGGGTTCGATATTCATATTAGTATGAAATATTCTAAATCGTGATGCCAATATACCGCAAGCGTTTTCTAGTTCGCCTGGAGCGAGATAATCTGTAATTCAGGATTTTTCTTTCGTGTGATGTTTTAATCTGTCTGCCGAAACTGCTTTATCATGTCGGGGCGTAATGGAAACGCGTCGTCTGCTACAAACACATATGGCAAATTTCTGTTACTTCCTGGTAACGTTTCACTGCGTGAAATATGTAATTCACTTTTTTCCAATTTTACAAAAAAAAATGGTTTTTTGTAGGGCCCCTCCATCGGATATCCTTCCATTCGTGCCAAAATATATGTACACAAATTGGTAATTTACATTAACAATTGCCATAAGAACCACACTGTGATGTCCTTTATAATTATAAAAATACGACCCACTATTGCAACAAGACAATGAGGAAAGTTCCATCGTTCTTCATACATTTTTGCTATTTCTTTCCATTCTTCTTCAGATGTAGGAAACTGAAACATTATATTATATACTGTAATTTTTTTTTCAGGGAGTCAACACCCAAAACTCTTCAATTACCGATGAACAATGTCCATCTTCACCTAACAGATACAGTAACACATCTCGGCCACCAAATAAAAATAAAGAAAAAAAGAAAGATGAAAGCATTGCAAATGAAGTGTTGGAATCGGTACGAGATCATTTTAAACGTCCTCGTCCAAACATAACCGAAGACCGCTGTGATATTATTGGCAAAAAGGTGGCCATGAAACTGAGGGCTTTACATGCAAAACAAGTATCTATTGCAGAAAAACTTATAAATGATTTACTTTTTGAAGCAGAATTAGGAAATCTCAATCCGGAACACGCCTATATTAACATGAGAAATATTTTGGCACAAAATCAACGCTTTCCTGCACAGCAATACCGACAACAAGTTTATTATCAATACTCTTCTACTTCCAACAGGACATTTACCCCTGTAAGTTTTGTTTCTTCATAAATTTCGAGGATTTTTCTCTGTCACTCAAACGAAGGCGTCATTAGAGTGAGAGAAACAAATTCTCGAAATTTACGAATTTCGTTTTTCGCGGTAGGGCCGCAGTCCCCAAGATAATATCTACTCTGCACAAATGCAAACACCTATAAATACGGGAAAACAGCCCGGTGAAACCGGGGTAGCTTTATCGATTCCAGAACATTCTGTTTATCGATTCCAGAACATTCTGCTTTAATAATTTCAGTGTTGATAAGGAATAGTTTTATGCTAGAGTTATTTTGTTTATATTTTATTAATTAATCTTCAAATTTTCTAATAATGAATAGTGCAGTTTCTATGCGTCAGTATTTTTTTTTTGTTTTTATGGACCACCTCTAATTTTGAAAGACGAAGCTGCGATTTGGTGGAATGGCATATCAGAGAGGGTTTCAACCTGGGATAATTTTAAAAACAGGCGACACAGAGCCTTCTCTCCAAAGAAAGCTGCTTGCACAATCTACCAGGAACTCATTGGCATACATCAAAGGGACAATGAGCTCACTGAAACATTCATAGCTAGTAAACGAGACCTTATTTCTCAATTACCTACACCGCGTCCCATCGAGAGTGTCCAACTTGACATGATCTACGGGACCCTAAACAAAAAGATCCGGGAGAAAGTCACGCGTGAGTCAGTCGTTACCTTCGATGAATGCTAAATGCTGCTCAGACCGCTGAAGAACTATTTGACACAAAACCTCAGCCTGTACCGAAGGGCCGTATCCGCTGCGGTTACTGCAAGAATTCCGGACACACAGTAGACGTTTGTCGTAAGAAGAAGTTTGCGGAGAACAAAGCAACCACAGCGGCTACCCAGTCTACTCCTACGCCAACCGAGATCAGAAAATACGTCGTCCAGACACAAATGCCTTCTCCGTCGACGCCAAAGTTCTCGTGCTACGGATGTGGCGCACCAGGGGTTGTACGTACTAGCTGCCCAACCTGCTCTAAGAAACCGCAGCAACAGCCAATCAAGAAGGATGACGTGAGTTTTTACGTCTTAGACGATGGGCTGGACTGCAGATCGAGACCCGTTGTATCCATCTCAATCAAAGAAATTCAAGGCTTCATGTGCAAAATCTAACATGGCCTCCTGGCAGCTAAGAATCAGATTGTTGGTCGGTGGCCAGTGTTGCCCAACCGCACTCAGATTCTCATTTGCGCGTAGCGTAGCATCGTTTTATTGTTATTTTGGAATATAGATGGTCGGTGGCAAGTGTTGCCTAACCGCACCCAGATTCTAAATTTTGTTCTTTCTTAGATAGGGAGATGGTTGGTCGGTGGCCAGCGTTGCCTCACCGCACCCAAATTCTCGATTTCTTCCTTTGAGTTTGTTAGTATAGGAGATTGTTGGTCGGTGGCCAGTGTTGCCTAACCGCACCCAAATTCTCGTCGTCTTTCTTCTTTTAGTCGTTAGTTTGAAAGTTTATTGGTCGGTGGCCAAAGTTGCCTAACCGCACCTAAATTCAAAATTTCTTTTCTTTTTAGTGTTAAGCTTGAAAGGTTATTTATTGGTCGGTGGCCAGGGTTGCCTAACCGCACCAAAATTCAATTTTTCTTCATGTTTGGTGAAGGAGATGGTTGGTCGGTGGCCAGAGTTGCCCACCCACCTAACTTCCAAGTCTCAGTAAGTCTAGTTTGTTAATGTTTGGGATATGTTTTATTTTTTTTTATTTACGTACATTAATGCTATTTTGATGCGTTTTTAACGTAACATTTTGAATTTGGTATTTTTTATCCTACTTGTATCAAAGTGAGGACGTAAATTTTTTTGTCAGTAAATGCTTTTAATGTAGTAATACTTTTACAAAAAAAAACTATTAAAAAAACCCAATAGTTTTTATTATTAATAAATTTCTTCACTCCAGAAGTTCTCAAAGAAAAATAATTCAAAAATTCATAACTCGAAAACTACAAAAAATCGGCTAACATACATGGGGTATAATTATTCTGATAGCACATGACGTGAGGAATCTAAAAAAAAACTTTGACGTCAAGGTTTGGACCATCCTGTATAGGTAACAATGTATTTTCTTAAATAAAAAAATAAAATATTTAAATTGTGCCAAATTATTAAGTAATACTTTGCCACAATTAGTAAATAATTATTAAATACTAAATGTAATGTGTATTTTTATGATAATCGTTAATGATTCGCAGATTTTTTTTATATTGCCTGTTTTTCGAGAGGGTTGCAGCCGTGCAGCCTTGGAAATATGCGCGCATTTAAAAATTTCATAGGTATGGTATATTGGAGGCAAATGTGTAAAAAGTTGGAATAAATAAATTTGGATCCGTTGGGAAAGTTATTGCAACAGACTTAAAACTTGAAAATCAAGGTTCATATACAGGTCACTGTTTCAGGCGGTCGTCAGCAACTTTAGTTATTGATGGGGGAGGAGACATAATTACACTTCTTATTAAGCGCCAATCACATAAAGAACTGTTATGGAATTATCTATAATATAATTTGTTTATAACGTGTATTTATGAAAAAAACAGGTAACTCCCCCCTACAGGTGATATCCCCTCAGGAAGTACATGTTGACTCCTATCGTCGATGCCACAGATGGCTCCCCTGAACACCACTATACAAACTTGCACGTACATACCAGAAACGTAATTGAAAGAACAATTGGACTACTAAAAAGCCGATTTCGATGCGTTTCCGGACAACGTGGTGTTCTACACTTGCCACAAATAGCTCCCCTGAACACCACTATACAAACTTGCACGTACATACCAGAAACGTAATTGAAAGAACAATTGGACTACTAAAAAGCCGATTTCGATGCGTTCCCAGACAACGAGGTGTTCTACACTATACACCTAAAGTCGCGGCATCTATCGTAAACGCTTGTGCAGTATTACACAATATTTGCAATGAAGTTGATCTCCCAGTGTTAGACGACGATGCGCCGTCGACGGCTAACCGACGCGCGCCGTCCCCGGTGCTCTCGCCTGCGTCGGAGGAGGATGCTCGCAACAACAACCCCGCCTTGCGCCTGGGCCAGGCCACGCCTTCGCCACCGAGTCGGTACCGGTATTCAATTCGAGCAGGTGAACGAGTAAAACTCATGGTTTCACATTTCGTTAAGTTAAAGCTTAACGCATTCCCCATACTCCATCCAAACACAGCATCAAGATCGTTCTGCAAGCCTAAACAGTCCTCTTCGTCATTGATCACCCTTATCAACTTCACATCATCTGCAAATAACAAGATCTCACTGCTTTTTACAACCTATCTACCTTTTTTTTGTTATGTAGTGCACAACAACTCATCACCACTGGAGCAATGTTATCCAAGTCCAAGTTGATTGTAGTTTTCAGTATTCCAAACCGTGCAACTAATATTCCGAATACATTTTCTATTATCCGTCTCGCTCAGGATAAACGGTAATTAAAAACTCTTCTATTTTCATTCAGCTGTGACCTATTAAATGGTTTTAAAAAGTCACTTCTTAGAGCAAAAGCTTCATATCCAACAAATACATAAGGAAGCGTCATTTCATTCACTGAACCCTGTTGTGGCAAGCCTAATTGTTGGTCGGTGGCCAGTGTTGCCTAACCGCACCCAAATTCTCGTCGTCTTTCTTCTTTTAGTCGTTAGTTTGAAAGTTTGTTGGTCGGTGGCCAGAGTTGCCCAACCGCACCAAAATTCAAATATTCTTGTTTTTCCTGTTAGTTAAGTTTATTGGTCGGTGGCCAAAGTTGCCTAACCGCATCTAAATACAAAGGACCATGCCCAACTTTGTATGGAACTTTGCCCCAAAGTCAACACAGCTAAAAATTACATTGTTGAATAGGTCTTTAAATCTATTTCATTTCATTCTATGGGCACCAAGACGAATTCCATTGCAGAACTGAGATATTCATATTTGTCAGTGTGAAGATTGTATTCACACTGACAAAAATATGAATATCTCATAGGTCAGAGATACTGGTCATTAATCATTAGGATATCGAAGTGTGTAAAAAAAAAGATTGTGCACACGTGATTGTATGTTAACCACCTCACTCGCTTAGTTTCTTTTTTCTTTTGACATTAGCCTTTTTTTTACATACAACATAAGGGTGATCACTGGTAGCTGCAGCTACCAAAATAAACTAGTGGCTAAATCTACAGAGGTTTTCTACTGAATTAGCTCGTATTCAGGCTGACAAATATATGAATATCTCAGTTCTGCAATGGAATTCGATTTCGTGCTCATATAATGAAATGAAGTAAAGTTAAAGACCTATTTAATGATCTAACTCTCATGTTTGTTGGTCTTGGGGCAATTTTGACGCATGGTCCTTTCTTTTCTTTTTAGTGTTAAGCTTGAAAGGTTATTTATTGGTCGGTGGCCAGGGTTGCCTAACCGCACCAAAATTCAATTTTTCTTCATGTTTGGTGAAGGAGATGGTTGGTCGGTGGCCAGAGTTGCCCAACCACCTAACTTCCAAGTCTCAGTAAATCTAGTTTGTTAATGTTTGGGATATGTTAAATTTTTTTATTTACGTACATTAATGTTATTTTGATGCGTTTTTAACGTAACATTTTGAGTTTGGTTTTTTTTTTATCCTACTTGTATCAAATTGAGGACGTAAATTTTTTTGTCAGTAAATGCTTTTATTGTAGTAATACTTTTACAAAAAGAAACTATTAAAAAAACCCATTAGTTTTTTTTATTAATAAAATTCTTCACTCCAGAATTTCTCAAAGAAAAATAATTCAAAAATTCCTAACTCGAAAACTACAAATAATCGGCTAACATACATGGGGTATAATTATTCTGATAGCACATGACGTGAGGAATCTAAAAAAAAACTTTGACGTCAAGGTTGGGACCACCCTGTATAGAGTTAACAATGTATTTTCTTAAATAAATAAATAAAATATTTAAATTGTGCCAAATTATTAAGTAATACTTTACCACAATTAGTAAATAATTATTTAATACTAAATGTAATGTGTATATTATGATAATCGTTAATGATTCGCAGATTTTTTTTATATTGGCTGTTTTTCGAGAGGGATGCAGCCTTGGAAATATGCGCGCATTTAAAAATTTCATAGGTATGGTATATTGGAGGCAAATGTGTAAAGAGTTGGAATAAATAAATTTGGTTCCGTTGGGAAAGTTATTGCAACAGACTTAAAACTTGAAAATCAAGGTTCATATACAGGTCACTGTTTCAGGCGGACGTCAGCAACTTTAGTAATTGATGGGAGAGGAGACAATAATTACACTTCTTATTATGCGCCAGTCACATAAAGAACTGTTATGGAATTATCTATAATATAATTTGTTTATAACGTGTATTTATGAAAAAAACAGGTAACTCCCCCCTACAGGTGATATCCCCTCAGGAAGTACATGTTGACTCCTATCGTCGATGCCACAGATGGCTCCCCTGAACACCACTATACAAACTTGCACGTACATACCAGAAACGTAATTGAAAGAACAATTGGACTACTAAAAATCCGATTTCGATGCGTTTCCGGACAACGTGGTGTTCTACACTTGCCACAAATGGCTCCCCTGAACAGTGAACACCACTATACAAACTTGCACGTACATACCAGAAACGTAATTGAAAGAACAATTGGACTACTAAAAAGCCGATTTCGATGCGTTCCCAGACAACGAGGTGTTCTACACTATACACCTTACAGCTATTTATGAGCGAATTAATAGGAGCTGCTGTAAAATTTGTTTTGAAATGCTAATAATAGCACCAACTTTTGTTTTTCACCCTACATACAAAATTGATGTAAGTATATTTCCAGATTCAATATCATCAACTTTAGAAAACGTGATAAGAAGCAGATTGTCAATCAATGGAAGACATGCAAGCTCAACTCAAAAAAAGAGTTATCTAATTATAGGAAAGAATTGAAAAAGACCGGAGGTGGGCCACGACCACCATCTCCCTCACCAGAAAGTTTGGAGCTTGTAGATTTATTGCCACAAGAATTCGAAGTTGACTTCAATGAATTTGACTGTGATGGTGTCCAGGTATGAATGAAGTATTTTAATTACCAGAATGGCTTGTCAACATCACACCTTTATAACCTTAGCAACTTAGCAAGGAAATGCTGTCAGTATCCTTATTATTATGTGTTTGTGTATACATATTTGTTAATGTTTTATGCCATGTCATTTAAAATTATGTATAGTATGTAAAATAATATAATATGTCCTTGCCAAAACTAATAAAATTATTACTAGGGTATGTGATTTCAAGTTTGTAATTAGTAACTTATAAGTGTAGTTCACAGTTGTTAATTAACCAATGTTGTTGGTTTCAGGAGATAGGAACAGCTATTGAGTTACAGCAAGTGCAAGTTATACCAACCAAGCAAACAACTAATGAAACAACTATGGTATGTATGTCTGTCTGTTTGTAATTGTTTTGTATCATTATGTTTACCTGTCTGTTGGGTTAGGCTAGGCAATTATTGTCGGGTTGTTCCGAATGATTGCACTAATTTAATACCTGTCCTAAGCAATATTATTTATGAGTTATTTGACCAGACAGCCAGAATGTACATGTTACTAATATAATGATTTGATTTCAGGATGCCACTGTTTTATTAGATGAAACAGATTTAAAGAGTAATAATACAAATATTGATAAGGTAATAGTACATTATGATACAAGTGTGCTAAGTTGATCATTATACTCGAGGCGGTATTGTGCGCGCGAGCTGCAAGCGAGCGCGCATAAGATAGCAGAGAGTATAATGATCAATGCACACGAGTTTCATACGACGTTTTTCAACACACTTGCGAGGAATAACCGACTTTTAGTAACACTTTTACTAACCTTTGTTGCTAGGTAATTACTACTTACCGAGTACTTAGGTACTATCCCAAAGTTACGTTTAACCTTTTTATTTTATTCTTGTTCATTACTTGAAGTTCATAATTCACATAAAAGTAATAACAGTAAACACAACCATGAACACAAACAAAAAAAACGCAACAAACATTTGAAATTCACTCCACTCCGAAGAATAAATACAAAATTACAAATGGTAACTTTAAAACGGCGCGCGCATACCTAAGGAATTTTTAAACGCGCGCAAATTTTTAAGGCAGCAATCCTATCGACAAACAGCCAATATAAAAAAAAACTGCGAATCATTAACGATTATCATAAAATAAAAATACGATAACTTTACATTTAATATAATTACTTGATAATTTGGATGCACAATTTAAATATTTTATTTATTTATTTACGAAAATTTATAGTATTTTGAAATAATATTCTGGATTCCACTATTTCTGCCACTTGTCAACTCTTTGGTCAATTTAAAAAATAAATATAACCTGACTAAATTCGAATGCTTCATCTACATGACATAATACTTGCAAATGTTTGCAAACATACTTAGTCGGGTTATGTTTATTACCGCACTAGAACAATAACGTAATGAAAAAGCACGCGTGTTTAATATCTTGGATTATGAGCCTAATAGCGGTTCAATAATACCTACGTTACGAGCAAGTGTGTTGAAAAGTTTAATTAAAAAGCTTGTTATGTCATTATTATTGTTTATTTGTCTTAATTATGTTTATACTGATCTTAATAAATTAATGTTTCTAGGATGTTAAACCAGAAAATGATTCATCCAATGTGCCCAGTGTTACACCAAGACGACCTGTAAAAAAAACACCTGTATGTATAATATTGTCAAGTACATTACTTACCTAGCAGTTTTGATTTTAAATAATTATTAATTTATTTCTTGCAGATATTTAGGAAAATTAAATTTGGTGAAGCATCATATGCCGATATGCATCATTTCAGAGCATTGGAAAATGATAGACAGCAAAAAGAGCATGAGCTTCGAGTGAAACACATGACTGAACTTCATAATCAAGTCCTAACAAATTTAAAATTGCAGCAGGAGATTTTAATGAATAGTTTAAATAAATAAAATTACTGTAAAAATTTCAAATCCAGTTTTTTATTTAATGCTTACCTTAAAAATTCTCTTCTATAAACATAGCCCTAACTGCAGCCCCACGTAATGTGCTTCGGGTGGAAATCATAGATGCTTGAGGCACATCATGTTCGTCATTGTCACTAGTAGTAAAATGATCTTCATTTAGCTGGCTATGTTATGTAGAACGGCCAAAGCAACTATATACATCTTAGTGTTCGCCAAAGATGTTCTGAACCCTGTTAGCAAGCACATAAATCTATTTTTCCACACACCAAAACATCGTTCAATGCAATTACGTGTTCTGTGTGCATAGTTGTACAGCTCTTCTTTACGTGTTGCCGGCCTCAATAATGGAGTAAATAAATAAGGTGTGCATGCATAGCCAGAGTCTCCAAGCAATCTTCCATGGAATTGCCCTTCTTCAAACTGATGTTTTAGCTGACTTTCACTGAAAATACGGGAATCATGTGTGCTACCACACCAATGAGCTACAATATTCATGATCTTCAACTGGCTATTGCAGACTGCCTGAAAAAAAAAGGTCATTAAAAACATCTAACAACTGATAATACAACTGTCCTCAAGTTAATTAGTTGTGTAAGTTACCTGAACATTCAAGGAACTGTATCCTTTGCGATTAATATAGAATTGACTGCTAGGTCTCTGTATTTTTAACCGACTTCAAAAAGGAGGAGGTTTACAATTCGTCGAAATCTTTTTTTTTTTTATGTATGTTCCCCGATTACTCGAAGACGCGTGGACCGATTTGAGAAATTCTTTTTTTGTTTGAAAGGGTATACCTTCTAGTTGGTCCCATTGTCACCAAATCCAGATCTGATGATGGGATCCTGGAGAAATCGAGGGAACTCTTCAAATATTGTAGGCACACATGACATTTTTCATTTATTTTCGAAGATTAATGAAGTATTTACGTCTAGTCATGAACGTCTTAAGTTGGTGATCTGATGATGGAAGGTACAACTCCTTAGCAATTAGGAGTTGGGGGATAATTCTTTAAATATAGCATATTTCGTGTGTTTTGGAAGCTATTCGAGTATTTGCCTTTAGGTGGTCATCCTTTCATGTTGGTGAGCTGATGATGGAAGGTACAACTCCTTAGAGATTAGGAGTTGGGGGATAATTCTTAAATATATCATATTTCATGTATTTTGGAAGCTATTCGAGTATATGCCTTTAGGTGGTCGTAGTCTCATGTTGATGAGCTGATGATGAAAGGTATAACTCCTTAACGATTAGGAGTTGGAGGATAATTCTTTGAATATAACAACTTTCATACATTTTCGAAATCTATTCAAGTGTTTGGCTTACTAAGCTTAGTAGTTACCGGTTACCGGTTAGTGATTCTTTAAATAGGCATGCTAAGGCTGTTACCTTTAATCTTTGAAATGATTCATACCTGCTGATGATACAATGTATTGTATAGCTCCTTGATAATGGGATAATTCTTTGAATATCGCACAGACAGTTTGTTGTAGGTATATTCATATAAGTTAGCCAGTTCGGGTTTTCTGGCCTACTACAGTGCAGTACATTCTAATTACAAGTATTAAGAGCATACTAAATAACGATTTTATATAAATTACACTACTAAAAAGCAAAAAATAAAATATTTTAAAATAAAAATAAAACCGCCTTCAAAAATTCGCCCGAACTAAAAAGTTAAAAATAATTTTATTTCCTACTTCTTAGGATTTCCTACCCAAACCTTTAAACCTTTTACCCTATTCATTGAAATAAAATATTATGGCTAGGTATACTACAGATTTCTTAGAAGTCGGTGCCAAGCCAAATATGTTCACTTCGCGAGTATTATGTATTTGGTAGAGCTTTGTAACTTACTGTCACTCCGGTTATGCTTTCATCAAAATGACTGAGGCAGACCATTCTGTTGATAAAAGCATAATCGGAGTGACAGTAAGTTACAAAGCTCTATCTAATATATACCTATGAACGTACTTAGCTTGGCACCGACTTCTAAGAAATCTGTAGTATACCTAGCCATAATATTTTATTTCAATGAATAGGGTAAAAGGTTTAAAGGTTTGGGTAGGAAATCCTAAGAAGTAGGAAATAAAATAATTTTTAACTTTTTAGTTCGGGCGAATTTTTGAAGGCGGTTTTATTTTTATTTTAAAATATTTTATAGGTACTCTCATGTGGGTACAGTCTATGGCACCAATGACATTTTTAAAAGCCAGCTAATCCTTCAAACTGCTGCATAACATTTAATTGTTCATTGAAGGATGTGGGCATTTTGATATAATCAAATCGCTTCTCCAGTATTACTCTTGCTACTCTTCTACATATTCTGGTAACAGACTTTTGCGATAAGCCATGGATATCTGCAGCATCCTCTTGTATCTGAAATAGTTAAATACAAACTTTGTAGAGAAGTTATGTCATGCAGACTTCAGTTACTGTCATAATTAATTTAAATAATGTGGAATTATATTGTATTGTATCTTACTTGGTTGCGGCCCCAGTATCTTAGAGCTATTAATATCTGCAATTTAGGAGATAAACCACCACCACGTTTGTCCATAGTTAAAGCACTGCCAAACAATTGTTCCAAAAATAAGACTCCGTTTTTGGAAAAACGATATTTAATGCGAAACTCCTCGTCACTGTACAAACGAAATGGATCTTCTCTCGCTTTGAATATTTTCGTTTTTCTTGTTTGCTGTTGGATTTCATTGATGATATCAATTATATCTTCTACTTCTTGTACTGCTCTAAGCGCCATTTCTATGCACCAGGTGACATACACCAAATTAAAATACTTAAAAATAAATTATTGTTTTCGCGAACATAAAACCAACAAGTAATTTTGACAGATGCCACAGATTATCATGAACTTAAACTAGGGTGCGGGTCGAAATAGGGATGGTATAATGTTTGCTAGGACATTATAGCGACGTTATGCTAGGTATAAGTTACACCGAGTTTATGAGTTGCCGTTTTCCTTATTCCGTCTTTATTCTTGGTATAACTTTTTATACCACGTTTATGAGTAAGGCTGTTACTTTTCGATATCTGTTTTTTTTTTCGGCCATCGCATATGACTTATTCGTTGTGCAAAGAAAATGGACCGCGATTATTTTATTGACGATTTAAGGGACTTAGATGAGTTAAATGAGGCGGGGGACGTAATGACATTATTGAGGCATGTATAATTTTATAAAATATGAAAAACTCAGCTGGAAGAACTACGTGAAAATGAGTTTAAATCAAAATACAGATTTTTTCGAACAACCGCATCTTTTATCATCGACATGGTAAAAAATGACCTAGCTGATGATTCAAGAGGTGGCTTTATAGCACCACATCTGAAAGTTTGGAGTATGGAAACAAAGGTTTCAGTGTTTGCTGAGAGGATTTACCACAAAATTGGAAAATACAAAATTATATATTGTTGCATTGGCAGTACTGCACAATATTGTAATGCACAGACACGATCTGGAAGAAGATAAAGCGAATGATGACACCACCGTCCCAGTAACACCATCAATCATCAACAACAACAATCGATTTTTAAAGAAGTGTAG
Organism: Thaumatotibia leucotreta; assembly: GCA_025490895.1. Classification (NCBI taxonomy): domain Eukaryota; kingdom Metazoa; phylum Arthropoda; class Insecta; order Lepidoptera; family Tortricidae; genus Thaumatotibia; species Thaumatotibia leucotreta. The sequence continues at coordinate 14,289 of JALPQI010001710.1, forward strand.
TATTTAATTAGTTATGTGCAGTCAAGGTCAAATATGAAATAGTCTAAAGTGTCAAAAGCATGTATACATGGACTTTTCGCCTTAGTAATAATGTCGATAGCTAAATATATACTTGGAACTTTGTGGTGAAAACATATTGGTGACCTTGACTGTACATTATAAATATACTTATTGCCCTATTTTGTAAATAAAAGTATTTTTTATTTTTCAACATATGATTTATTTATAATTAATAATATATATTATAATAGGTATATACAATTATAAAAGGTTAACTTTAATCTAATACTTATAGGCCCTTGAATGGAACAAAATGGTACTCTCTGCTTAGCGTATTATAATTTTAACATAAATTAATACGCAAATTAATCTATATAACATCATAGTATGTTATTTATACCTACTTAACTAAGGATTGAGAAATTCACGGGCCTTTTTCATTTCCAAAAGTTCCCTCTGCAATATAGCACATCGTAACTTCTCCCTGTGATTTTCCATTTTAATGTTGTGCTCTTCAACAGCCATTTCCATTTTAATTTTATGCTCTTCATCAGCCAATTCCATTCTCCTGACATTCTTAAATTCTAGGCCAGTTTTAACTTGTCGCAGTGACAATAGTGTGAACTGAAATTTTAAATAGTTCTTATTACATTTTATATTAATGTATTGTACATAATATTAACACCGGACAGGGCTTTACACAGTAGTAAAAGTAGACACGAATAAATACTATGTGAGAGTGTTCTTATTAATGTTTCTATAACAATCAAATGGGGCATGGTTCTCCGGCTACTGCATCCGAGAACGAAACTGCAGACAAATCAAAATTATTTGACTTACTTAATATGGATATGGACTTGCTCCCATGCGTTCGTTTTTAGTTTATTCGTGTTTGTGTCCACGCTTCTATTTTCAATAATGTGCGTAATCTTGGAGAACGGAGCGAAATAATTGCTGAAATTATAAAAGAGACAAGTAAAAAACAGCCACGGGAAAAAATCATACAGTAACCATCAACGTAAGTAATTTACCCTTTCTTCTTCATCCCAGTTGAATGACCTAATGCGTTTCTGGCTCATTGTTAATATAATAATTAAAATTTTCCACCAAATATCCAACACCAATAATCAAAATTGCCGGTGAAGTTTGTAATGTCAATATAAAAATGTCATCTGTCGTTCATTTCATTCCGTAGTTCACTCTTTTTACTTTTTAATTATGTGGGGTTGAAATAACATTCGTGTTAATCCTGGTGTAAGGAACGTATTGCTACGCCAAGGCTACTCGATGTTTATTAATAACGTTCTTATTACAAAGTTAATCCTTACTTACTCCCGGAGTAGCTAGTCCAGGTGTAACGGTAGATTAGCTTTGGAATAAGCGATTTTTATTAATAAGACTGCTAAAGTCGCGGCATCTGTCGTAAACGCTTGTACAGTATTACACAATATTTGCAATAAAGCTAAACTCCCAGTGTTAGACGAAGATGCGCCATCGACGGCTAACCGACGCGCGCCGTCGCCGGTGTTCTCGCCTGCGTCGGAGGAGGATCCTCGCAACAAAAACCCCGCCTTGCGCCTGGGCCAGGCCACGAGACGACGACTTGTCCAACGATTATGGGAAGCGAGAGAAGCCTAGAAACAAATTCCTGTAAATTAAAATCGTTATCTACGTAATAAGTATATTTGTTTTTTATTCAACCATTATTAGAGCGTGGTCGAAGGCGCCTAGCCTTCTAAAGGGGCTCATACATGGTAAGATTCATCTGTGCGATCCATCGTTACAAACCGATCGAAACGACCAATCGATAATGTATTTCAATATCGCTAACGATTTACTTGATCGAAGACGATATCGGAAATCGCAACATGAATATCGTAACGATGGATCGATTTTGTGTGGTACTTTGCGATCAACGATTCGATTTTACTCTCATTCTTGACGCGGAACCGCACGCACTGCATCCCTTGGTACGTGTTCGTGTAGGTACCTACCCTCGACATAAAAATTACTACTTGGAGCACTGATAATTTAATTGAATTTATTGAATTATTAAAGGAACAAGAACCTTTATGGAAAAGAAAACATAAAGCTTATCATAACAACGCAAAAAACAAGTGAATTATGGAGTACTGTTGGAAAAAATGAAAACAATAGATAATACTGCTGATATAGAGTCAAAAAGAAAATTAATAACTTGAGAACAATGTTTCGGAAATAATTAAAGAAACAAAATGATTTCCCAGCTCAAATAATGAGGCCGACCGGTCTCGTACTATGATGTACGATATTGGTGGTGATGTGTTAGCCTTGGATAACCAGTACAAGTACATCCATAGCTACAAAGTGTGCCATGTGAGTGTGGAGGTGTGGGACGCCGCTTACAAGAGACAGGTTTGGACCCACGCTCTGGGTCGTTCCTGGTGCAGAGGCTGGCTATCGCAGTTCAACGGGGCAATGCTGCCAGTGGGAGGGGCATATTTTATATATAAATGTTGTAATTTAAACAAAATATGCGCTATTGTCGCGTCAGTTATTGTTTGTAAATCTTGCAGACGAGATCGATTTTAAGAACTACTGTAATTTGTAGCGTACTGTGACTTGACTACCATGCCATGGCGTCCGCGGAGCTATATGCTTCTAATGTATCTTTTTTTTAATACAGAAAATAACATTTCTATCAAATTGTTAGAGGACATTGAGGAGGCTGAATTAAAAGAGCTCATTCCTAGCTTGAAAGAGAGAATATTATACAAGCGGGAATGAAAAAAACTACAAAATATTATTCACGTAATCTATTATTCTCTTTTAGTATCAAAAAAAAATATTATTCTTTTGCTATGATTGCGTTGATGTATACAATCGGACCTGGAAATAGGAGTATAGGTAGTTTCAGGCCAGTTGTGGAATAAAAACCATAAAACCTCTTTGATCAATTTTCCTGTGTTGATAACTAAATCAGTTGATATTAGATTTTTACTTTTATCTAATGCTGATAAAGCTACAAATTATTATGTACATACAGAAAAATCAACTGCGGCCGACTCTCCCGCGATGACCAGAGAGTATTACCAATTTGTGATTTTTTTTCCAGTTGACTACTAATCTTGAGATCGGTATGAAATAAAAACATTAATTTCAAAATGCCACTGTAATTACATGACATGTTGATGTGCGCATGATACCAACTTATGTGATATTACCTATAGCTACCCAATTTGTTGTTATGATAAATATTCTGTTTCCACTTTAATATACATATATTAATTTATTTTTATTTAGAATGATGTTTCAAAGATTATTTTGCAAAGTATTAGTGCTAGGTCTAAAGTAAATGTGTCTAGCTTCTTTAAAAAAAAGGGTAAATTAGACACTTCAGCACAGAACTACTTGGTTAAATCAATAGTCGAATATTACATGAAAGAACATGGCGTATGTGTTCATGTTTAGTATGTATATATAATAACTTCAAAAAAAAGGAGCCCAGGAGGAGGAGGGAGTGGGTGTATCGCCCACTAAGATTTAAGTCAGCCTGATACTTTGATTGACGCTAACATAGTATAACTAAGGCTACGTCCGCACAGACAGGTGGTTTGCTTAGCGCCTAGAGCCTAGCGAGTCGCATAGTGAGTAGCTTAGTAAAGCGAACGTTCTGGAATGTTCGCGAGCGTCCGCACTGCGCGCTTGGCGCCTAGCTAGTCGCTTGGCGTCTATCGATGCTAACAAACGTGTTGGTTTTTTTGTCGTGAGGCGCGAGGCGTTTTATAACAAAAAATGGATGACATATTAATTGCATCAGTTTTTAAAAGGGAACCTCTATGGAATCCTGCTCATGAACTCCATAAAAATGCTGTTGTGTTGAAGAAACTTTGGGAAGAGGTGGCAGTCGAAGTAGAAAAAGATGGTAAGTACTAAAAAGTGAATTATTTATTTGTGATGAAATATTTTTTTTTTACAATGAGAAGTCAATGCTGTGACTGTATATTATGGCGCTGAATTATGTTTTCCGGCAATGAGTTGTTCTGCCAGGTAAGCGATCCAATTCCGTTGAAATAATTCACCAATATGTCTCTTGTTTGTAATGCACTGTTTGAAAATCTGTATTGAGTCCTGGTGGATATTGGTGCACTAGTAATAGTAGAATCCATGTCCTGTTGAACCGTTGATCGATCTTCCGTCATAACAAAATTGTGGAGAATGCATACAGCCTTCGTAATTGAAATAGCAGTATTGACCTTGGTTTCAATAGCTTTCTGCAAAATCCTCCATTTTGCTGCCATTATACCGAAACAGCACTCTACACTTCTGCGAGCTCTAGAGAGTCGGTAGTTGTAAATCGTTTTTGTGTTCTCAATATTTCTTAATGGAAAAGGCCTCATTAAATAATTCATTAATGGATAACCACCATCTCCGACTAAGACAAATGGTATTTTAATATTTGTATTAGGAATTTCTTTCTCCGATGGAATATTGAGGCCATTAGTTTCTAACATGTGAAACAAAGATGAACTTCTAAAATTTCCAGCATCGCACTGACGCCCCTCTGCTCCAATATCTACTAAAAAAATTTTACAGTCCGCATCAACTACAGCTTGTAGTAAAATAGAAAAATATTGCTTGTAATTGTAATACAAAGATCCGCTATTACATGGACACTGTACCCTTATATGTTTCCCATCAATTGCACCAATGCAATTGGGGAAATTCCACTTGTTATAGTACTTATCAGCAATTTCGTACCATTTGTCCGTCGTTGGAATTGGCATGTATTGGTCTTTCAGTGTAGTCCACAAAATGTTGCATGTCTCACTTACAATCTCGGAAACTGTAGTGCGACCTAAGCGGAAATGCAAAGCAAGAGACCTATAGGATTCTCCAGTAGCCAAATATCTGAAAAAAAAGAGTACTTAATACTTGAACAATACAATAATTACTGGTTTTTGTTTCAGTCAAAACTATCAAAGCAAGATGGAAAAATCTGAGAGCTTATTTTTTTAAAGAGTGTGGTAAGATTGATAAGCCAAAAAGTGGAGATAGCGCTGATAAAATATGTAAAAGTACGTGGCAGTATTATGATCAATTATTGTTTTTAAAGAGCAAGAAGACTCAGAGCGAGAGCTCTGCGAGAGATTCAAACTTAAGTACAGATAATGATGAAAATTATTCTATAGTGACTGACACAACATTAGATGAGCTGCAGAATCCAGGTTCTGTGCAGAATTCTACTTCAGAAACAATTACAAGTGATACTCAAGAAACTCAGAGGTATAGTCAAACATCACAAAGGAAGAAAATTCGTTTGAACAGAACCGAAAACAATGATCAACTTTTAGAAATAGAAAAGAAGAAGCTTGAGATTCTTCAGAGGGAAAGTATCAAAGAAAAAAGCGATGATTTACTGTTTTTTGAGAGTCTTTTGCCTTATATGGAAAATATTCCATTAAGGCGTAAACTAAGATTAAGATCGAAGATTCAAGATTTAATTTTGACTGAAATTGAAGCTGTAGGAGATAATATTCAACAGTCTGTTCCAGTGATGCATATTCCTGATCCAAATATAAATCCTCAACAATCAGTGGAATATGAATTGCACGTCCAGAATTCATCTGAAGAAAATTTAATTCATCATATGCAAATGGAGAACAATTCTGCTTTGATTAGTTTCATAAAAAATTACAAATAAGTCATACAATTTTTTTTTCCTTATGTCTTAAATAATTGTGTTTCTTAAGTTTTCTTAATAAATAAAAATCATATTTATTTTGAGTTTCACTTACCTCAAAGTAACAACTAGTCGTTCTTCAGCTGATATGCTTTTTCGAAGATGAGTATCCAAATGAGTTAATTTTCCTTTAACTTTACTGAGAAGTAGATCAAATGTTTCTCTGGTCATACGCAAATATTCGTAAAATTTTTCATCAAAATTACGCATTTGTTTATACAGAACATGAAATTCCACATCACTTGACCGTGACTTATTTAAGCCATGAACCCAACATGATGGATAAGGCCGTGTTATGGTATATTTTAAAGATGTATTTTCTGTAAGTAGCAGTTTTAGAGCTATTTTTGAAAGCGACATCTCGTCAAAGTGCCGACAAGCAAATGATCAAGGCACCTAGCGATCCACCACGCAAACCACCTACAGTGCGGTCACCGTGGTATCCTAGCAAGTAGCCAGAATACAAGCCAGTAGGCTCTAGGCGCTAAGCAAACCACCTGTCTGTGCGGACGTAGCCTTAGTGTATATATAACTTAGAGCATATACACTGGAGTAGCCATTGACAGCCTTCCCCTCTCGCCAAAAAGTGTCAGTCGTCGACCGATGGTCGTACATGTGTTTATAGTATTCAGACGTTTGTCTATTAGAATTTTTTTTCGTGTGCGTGTATTACGATGTCATCGGTGTTGACAGTGTTTGCATGTATTGCCTTCCTTCACCCCACAAAAAAGTACAGACTTTTTTAGATACAAATAATTGCGCATGACGTCTTCTGTCTGAATGCTCTAAGATATATTTAATAAGTATTGAAATATGTTGCACCTAATATCCATATTAGGATCTCTTTTAAATTATTGCTGATGCATATTGTTATGAGTGGGTAGGTATACAGTTATTTTATTAAAAACCTACCTTCCTTTGCGTAATCGATGTATCGTAGTAACTGGTTATAAATTTGCGTCAACTAAGTAAGAGCATCAATAGCGCCCAACGTTAAAACGTATTGTCGTTGTCAAGCGGTTGGTGAGGGTCAAAGGTCGTTGCATTGCATTTTGTGTTTGCAGTTATTTTCTTAAACCACTTGTTTTAGGTTATAGTGAGTATATATAGAGTATATATGAGTGGAGTTAATATTAGAATTGCGGCATTTTATTAAGTAGTACGTCGAGAAATTTGCTTTGTTCGAGTGTTTTTTTTTCTTTTTAATATTTTTATTTGTAATTTTGCTGTGTAACAGATTTCAAGACCGTTTTATTTACTTACTTCGTGTTTAATTATTATTTTACAATAAGATAATCAGTAGTATATATTTTTTTGCTTTTGTTGGTGTTAAAATATTAAGTTATTAAGATCTACGTGATTGGATTTTATGTTAATTCATTTGTTGTGCAGGGGTATTAAATATTAAAAGTCAATATCCTTATAATTGTGTGACATTCAGTAATTGGTGTAAAAATGGACCCTACATATTTATTAAAAGATGAGTTGGAATTTGAGCTGGCATGTCGGGGAATCGAATTAAAGTCGACAGCTCCGGTATTAAGGAAATTGTTAACAGAATTGTTATTGTCTGAGCAGGATACTGATTTTGTAGCTCCTAAGGTTAAAATGATTTGGTAATATGCGGAAAGAAAATAGATGTTTTGTCGAATTACGTTGCTGAGTTAACGGGCAAACCGGATAAGGCACTTTTCAAACGGTTGGTCTCCAGGCTTTATCATGTGCAGAACAGACTAAATTTGTTTATTCACGATCTTGAGGAGGACCGTGTCCAGAAAGAAAGTCTTTTACAGCAATGTCAAGTGTTATTAGGTAAGTTAGAACGGCAGGATGATATTGAGGAGGATGGCAACTTAACGGCCTTGGATAAAGAGACATTACAAAATACTTTAGGTGAAAGAGGGGTAAAAATCATACAAAAATTAGAGGGTTCTGTAAAATTTGTGGGTACTGACATTGCTCCAGTGGAATCTAAGAATCAGGTTGCAGCAAATCAGAGCGTGACTTTGGCGGGTACTCGTTGGGTTGAGGGTAAGGATAGTCGGTCACAGTTAGCTCGAACATCAACTTTTGAGGATGATGATTTACCAAAACGTAAGTTAGTGCCAATTTATCAGTGGGGTCTCAAGTATTCGGGAGGAAATAACATGAGTGTAAATGCATTTTTAGAACGAGTGTTAGAGCTGAAAGCCGCTAGAAATGCGACTGACGAAGATTTGTGGCGTTCCGCAGTGGATTTCTTTGAAGGGGATGCATTAATCTGGTACAGAGCTAATAAAGAGTATGCTGACAGTTGGGGTGAATTAGTGATACTATTGAAGCGGGCATTTCAAAAACCATATTATCAAGAGGAGCTCCTGGCAGAAATTAGAGCTAGGACCCAAGGGAGTAGTAAATCAGTTTTAATTTACATATCAGTAATGCAAAATATGTTTAACCGGCTACCGATCAAAATTGCAGAAAGTGAAAAGGTGTTCATTATTCTTAAGAATCTACAGCCGTACTACCAAAAAGCAGTCTGCAGGGACAACTTTGGTTTGGCGGATGTTCATTGTGAAAAAAACTTTTGTTTATTACAGCATATGAAAAGAATATCCATGGATCTAAGATTTTTTTGATGGGTGGCACGGAAATAGAAGACGACGAAGTTTTGAAAGATCTCCAAACTGAGGTTTTACTTATAGGAGACAGTTGGGAACCTTACCAAAGCGACAATGAAAGTCACACAGCAACAGCGTCTACCATCACTGCTCCTAACTCACCAACGACAAGCACAGTGAGCTACAAAAGCGACACAAGTATAAATGGCCTTGCGTTCGATATTCCTTATAACAAACTTCCATCATCGCTTTTGACAAAATTACATGATTGTCAACCGATTTCTAATACGGAAGTCAATACTGTCGTGAGAACTGTAACAGATAAACTCTTCCAAGATTCAAAAGTAGCGTCAAGATCCGCTTATAGAGTGGTTGCGCGGGATTTGTGTGACAAATTTCCACAACTATATGATAGAGATGGTGATACAAAAGAACTAATTGGAACAGGCTGCCACACAATTTTAAAAAAAATTGAAGAAAGAGTTCATTATCTCCACAGGCCAAATACCAAATTACCGAAACGTGGCGATACCTTATTAGGATCAAGAAAGAAATCTAGAACCATACAAAATTTAAGTGCCGGATGCAAGGAATGGCAACCCAGTGATCCTGGTAATATGGATCTGGAAACCTTAGATTCTAAAAAGGACTGGCTTAAATCGGCTTCTGCCATAAAGGACAGAGATGAGTTGAATCTTACATGAATGAGACGTATGCACAGCAAAGGATATTTCTGAACTCGACACCTACCGTAACACGCATTTTTGAAGAGTGGCCAGTATTGTTAGAGGCGAAATATATGATTTCGCATTTTGATCGTCTTTGTGCCTTAAATTCTAGCGAGCGTATGGAAGCTTTTCAAAATAAACCGACTGTATTGAACGAGCGATTGAAGGCTTTGATAGGAAAGAAAATACAAAAGTGCACTTTTCAAAAATTCTATGAGAACCTACAGATGGATGCAACATATTTCAATGAATATATAACAAACCTATACCAATCACATGAGGTATGTCTAAGTATTCTGTACTCTATCTTTATTTTCATGTAATAATTGTCTTAAATAAGCTCTGGTTCCATGCTAAATATAGTATAAAAATATAGTACAAATGACAGTTGGCTACTTATTAGACACGTTACGTAAAACGGAATGTGCGTGTAAAATGTTAATATCCTTAAAAAAAGTGGTTAAATGTCAAGTTAAAGTTTGGATTTAGAGGATTTAGATTTAAAAGTTTTGTTTTCGTGTTACCGGTGTAATTTGTGTGTACCGGTGTAACCGGTGTGGTGTGATAGTGATACTCGTAAATACCTTACTTTCATAATAGGAGGCAAAAGCCGTAGGAGATCCTAAAGAAAAATTGGTGTATACCACTACAGATATTAATAGAAAATGTCGATTTCGATATCGATGAATTTACATCCCAAAGAATTGAAAGAATCCAAATATTAGCCGTTCATGCAAATCTGGTCAAAAAACTTAACAATTTCAGTACAAATCAGAAATAGCTGTCCAAATAAATCTATTAACTTTATATATTACAAAACCGAAACTACCGTAAATACCGACCGCTACTCGACAGACCCAAATACAGATAAACACGTCTCGGTGATAACCTTCTTTTTCAGAACTCCCTCAACAGTCGCCTCCGCTCACTACGGATGCGACGGCCTGGGCAGCGAGGGCTGCGGCAATGGACTACACCTAAAAAACACCCGCTGGCTCTACAAACAAACTGATTAAATGATTAAATGACACATCATATGCTCATTAAAAGACAAATTTCAAACAAAATCCTCGATCTCAAGACCTATGTCCCTTCTGAACATAGGCACAAAGACTTATGTCCCTTCACTCTACCTCTCCCCCTGCTCTGCCTCAAACTGGATGAGACAGTGGAGGTACCTTCTCCAGACATCTTCCTCTTATTGAGGATGCGAGAACGCATTTACGCCGAACTGGTCCAGGGCTTGAACAAAAGACCCATTAATATACTTGATGGCAAATACAAGGTCGTATGTTTACTTATTTTACGGGTACATCGTCGGAGTCATCACGCTAACAACGAAAATCATAATCAATGATCTACGGCAACAGCACTGGATTCTACATCTAAGACCTACAGTGCGCAAGGTAGCACATGCATGTATGCTATGTAAAATTAGAAAGGCGAAACCCGAACGACGTTCCTGGGTCAGTCGACCGTCGGTGGAACTTACATCATAATAAAGGCCGGATACACATCCACGAATAGATTTATTCGGGCCATTACGAGAAAAGATGGGTAGCCTTATTTACCTGTTTAACAATAAGAGCTGCGCATTTAGAAATTATAACATCACTTTCAGCGGACAATGGCGTTGCGGCAATTCGCAGCGCGAAGATGATGGCCGGCAGGATGTAGGGCTCCGTGCCAAGATATACCACTACGCAAATATCCAACAAAGCAATTACAATAGGTATTAATTAATAATATTGAACAATAATAAGCTATTGTGGTTTTTCCTTTAGCGACTTAATCACTTGCGTTTGACCCATTGGTGATGAAATTCAGAAAAATAATTGAAATTTTATTATTAAATCATTGGGGTTTTCCGGTTGATATCGACTGGATAAATCCACGAGCATTGACCTGAGTGAACCATTACCGCTCATTCGACGTTTAAAACAACACGTTCCACGTTCGTTTAATAAAAATCAAACATTACGACAAGTTAATCATGAAAAGGCACAACATGACAGCACCAGAGGCAGCACAGCTGAAGGCTGTTGCTGCCAGAGTGGTGCAGCTTGTGAGGGAGTTGGATGCACAGGTCCAAGAGGCTGCAGAAGAGGACAGGAGACTACAAGAGTTCGAGCGTAGAGAAGACCTGCGTTCACGACAGCATCGGGAAGAGAAGAAAGTTCCCGATGACAGTGAAAAAGTGCGGGGTTCGACCTCTTAGTGTCTCTAAGAACAATAATTAAGTGTACTAATTAAGAACAATAATTAAGTGTACTAATTAAGAACAATAATAATTAAGTGTAATTTAAGAATAAAGAAAAAGTATCTTTAAACTAAATCTGTGTTTAATTACTTGGGTATTCAATGGTGTGTGGCAGATGGTAAGAGATCAATCTTAATGAACTTACTGAGACTTGGAAGATGATGTAGACATATACTTTTTTATTCTAACGAAATGGAAGGTTCCGAGTATTGGTTAGGACTATGTCGTCTGACCAATAAAGTGTATGTTGACATTTATCAAACTTGGACACTCCAGTTAAATTCGAAAACTAATCCTGATAATCGACAAATGGCAGAGGATGACCTGAGTAAGTATTGTGATGTCTGCTGCGAGGCCTCACTTCGTGTTCCAGCTGTGATCCACAATGGATTTTCAAAAACTTTTTTTTTCTAACGTAAGTTTCGAAATTTGGTGAAAATTATTATGTTTCTAGGCCAGAAATTGCGTGAAAATTATTAATACAACACGGGTCCATCTTAAGCGAGTAAAACAAAGTGATGTTCCATATGTGCCGGGGTTCTCGGGGCTTTTGGACCCCAGGGTCCTCTACAGAGATCTGTACGTGATGTTCAGAGTACCACTGTTTATCACTCCTATATGTATATATATACACACACACACACACACACATATATATATACATATATATATATGTAATTATTATTATTATTAAGTATTGAAGAGTAGTAGTATAGTGGACACTTGGCTACAGGCCCAATGCCAGAAGTCTTATTAGCCTAATCTAATTTAAAGACTGGCACATGGCAATTACCATCAAAAAAGATGACGCAAAAATTTGAAAATAAGTATTTCTTAATTTTCAAAGTAACATTTGGAGTTGCTCTTTTATTTGTGACACATGTGTGTGTGGGATGTTGTCCATGGGGCATTCTCTGTTGGTAATTTTCCATTTTGTATGATGTATTTTTGATGGGATCTTATTGATTGGGATCTTTTGGCGCGCCACCGTGTGGAGTATACATCTACCGTCGCTCATTTGACGAATGGAGGCACAAATTATATATCTTCTCGCATCAACGGTGCCTCCACACCGATTCATCTTTTCAAAATTGACGTCTATGAACTAAAAAAACTCGAGACATTCCAACAAACCAGCAATGGAAATTGGCTAGTACAAGAATCAAATATTACACGCTGGCCGAAGGAGATGAAAACTATACAAACACGCAAGATATTGTGTACAATATGACTACACAAATCGCAGCTCAAAGCGACTGCAAAAAATATTTTATTGAGGCAAAGTCATAAATCACTCCTTACTTCACCCGCACACACCTACACATATCTCTCCCCACCAGCGAAGAAACGTTTTGGCAGCTATATATATATATATATATATATATATATAACAGGACAATGCAAAGGAACCATACCGCTAGTCCCCAATATCACTCCCGCAGAACTACTTAAAAGTGAACAATAATGGACTCCTTCTTCGATGAAGATCTCTACGAAAGATGCGAGGACCTATCTGACTTGAACGATACAAGTTATGAGGAAGAGTTATTTCATCTCTGCAACATCGTTGAAAACCAAAACCACAATGGTTATTCTCCGCCTTCGCCGCCTATGTACATAGGCTAGGGCCTATGTACATATTAGGATATCACAAACCCTCTTTTATTGACGTGGGAAGACGAATATGAGGACGACATGGATGACTCCTCTACGAGCTATATATACCCGATGACGACACTCATGAACCTACACCTCACCCCTCCCACAATATCATCTACGGTAACAGCGCTTCTTCTCTGTGTGTGTGTGTGTGTGAAAAACTAATGTATGTGTATATGATAACATGATAACATTGTTTTCTCTCTCTCGCTACACGACTGCCTCACGCGGCCATTCGTGCAGTGTGGACGTAGCTATTAATGTAATATACAAATTACAAGCTTTTGAGAAATGGGCCCCCGGCCCCAATTTCACCAAGGCGGCAGGTACAGTGAATTGCAAAAACAATATTTGTGCCGTCACAGGCATCCATAGGCTACCTACGGTTACCGCTTACCGTTGAACGGGTCGTCCGCTTGCTGGTAACCAACATTTTATTAATTTGAAAAGTGCAATATATTGCTTAATAAATAGGTATCTTTTGCGGTGCGATTTAGTATAGTAGTATTTTTTTTCTCTTTCCTTGACATGTGATGAGGTCTAGATGTTGGAATATCGTGGCAATTGTCGTGTCTTTGTGACAATTGTAAATAGCTCCAAAAGATAAATACCGTTTTTATAATCAATGTATTGGAGTTATCAAACTAATAAAACGTTGGTTACCAACAAGCACACGACCTGTCCAACAATAAGCGGTAACCGCAGCCTATGGAGGCCTGTGACGTCACATATATTTATTATAAAATTCACTGCACCTGTCGCCTTTGTCAGCCTCCGTAGCCTAGTTGGTAGTGACCCTGCATACGAAGCTGGAGGTTCCGGGTTCGAATCCCGGGGAGGGCATTATTTGTGTATTTATTTATCACAAATATTTGTTCCTTGGTCATGGTTGTCTATGTATTTAATTATCTATATGTATCTATCTATTATATATATCGTCGCTTGGTACCCACATCACAAGTCTTAATTGAGCTTACCGTGGGACTAGGTCGATTTGTGTAAGATGTCCCAAGACAAAAAAAAAAATTGTAAATAGCTCCAAAAGATAAATACCGTTTTTATAAACAATGTATTGGAGTTATCAAACTAATAAAACGTTGGTTACCAACAAGCACACGACCCGTCCTACAGTAAGCGGTAACCGCAGCCTATGGATGCCTGTGACGTCACATATATTTATTATAAAATTCACTGCACCTGTCGCCTTGGTGAAATTGGGGCCTGGTAGGTTGTCATCTTTAATTGTATGTCATTTACGCTGCGTCCTAGGTGAGCGATTCCCTTGCGAACGCGAAGCGAAGCGACGCGACACGACGCGACGCGAAAAATTCAAACAGCGGCCAGCTAATACAAGTGTCCTACGTGACCAATCGCGGCGCGGCGTGCGGGCGACGCGACACCACGCGAAGCGAACGCGATCAGTTTGTTTGATATTTTCGCGCGAACTAGACGCGACGTGCGGGTGTACGAGTGTCGTTTTGTATGTAAAAATGTCGGATATCGAATTATTTATTCTGTGTATACAGGAACGTCCAATACTATGGGACAAAAGAAACAAAAATTACCATAACCGACTATTGTCGTATCGCGAATGGGAGAAGTTGGCCGAAATAAATGGAACTACGAGTAAGTACCTACAATACAGTTATTTATTTATTTTTACACTCTCTGCAAAGGATGTTGTTCAAAATATAATTTAAAGTTTTCCCTGGCTTGTGCTGCTAGTCTTGACGAAGCATTTAAATTCCTTCGTGGATTACGCTGCGTCCTAGGTGGTGTTCGTGGCCTACTTGCATAGGCTTCCCGGAAAGACACAGATTCAGCCTCATTAATTGATTCAAGGTCACGTATTACGTTGTGCAATAAACATATAGCCTTAACGGTATGAATTGCGTTTTCTACGTCTGTTTCGATACATTTATGCAAGATTCTGAATTTAGAAGTTATTGAACCAAACGAACATTCTACCACCATCCGTGCTCGAGATAAGCGATAATTAAAATTATCTTTTGGGTCTCCTTTAGTCGTTGATCGTTCTGGGAAAGGTCTCATAAGGTATTCTTTCAGAGGAAATGCCGCATCTCCTAGAAGAACATATGGAGCTTTGATATCTGAGCCAGGCAATTTCTGTGCTTGTGGTATTTTTAATCTTCCTTGTTTTATTGCACTGTGTATGGGGCATTCAGCGAAAACACCGGCATCGTTATCTTTTCCATACGAACCCACATTTATCATTAAAAACTTATAATTTGCATCAGTGACTGCTAACAACCCAATCGAAAAGAAGGATTTGTAGTTGTGGTACATGGAACCAGATTTTTTTGGTTTTTTTATGCGAACGTGCTTTCCGTCAATACATCCGATGCAGTGAGGAAACTGCCATCTGTCCCAAAAACATTGTGCTGTGGCTTTCAATGTATCCTCTGTAGGCACGGGCATGTGTTTTGTGACTAACTGTGTCCATATAGCTTTGCAAACTTGTGATACTATTGAAGAAATAGCAGATTTTGAAATCCTGAATGAAAAAGCCAGTTGCCGAAATTGTATACCCGTAGCTAAATACCTGGAATAATTAAAACACGTATTATTACTTTTTTCAGGTGAAGCGTTGAAAAAAAAATGGAAGAATTTAAGAGACACGTTCATGAGAGAACTAAAAAAAAATCCCAAGCCGCGTTCTGGGGCTGACGCTGACAATGAGCCAAAGTATACAGGCACTTGGCCATATTTTGAAAATATGTCATTTTTAACAGTAGTTTTGAAACCTCGAAAAACATATGGAAATATTGAACTAGACGATGACATAACAGAATGCGACTCAATAGATCTGCAAGAGCGAAGAGATAACTTAGAAGACGCATCTGGCATGGACGTGGCTGAGAACAATAACACGCAGCTGTCTATATCTATATTGCAGGATGCTAATTCTATTGTAATGCATTCGCCATCAGCTCCAACACCTTCGCCTTCAGCTCCTGTACCTTCGCCTTTAGCTCCAATACCTTCGCCTTCAGCTCCTATACCTTCGCCTTCAGCTCTGCCTTTGCCTTTCCGTACACTTCAAGAACCATCATCCACACCAGCCGCCAAGAAAAAAGTTACAAAACGCAAAAGACAAGATGACGATTTACAAGCCTTCATGGAGCTCGAAAGAGAGAAATTAAAACTTCTTCGAGAGGATCAACAAGATGCCAATGATGATGACCTTTTATGGTTTAAATCTATATTACCATACATGAAACAGTTGCCGCAAATGAATAAATTGCTTTTTAGAACGCAGATGCAGGAACATCTGCTAAATGAGCTGACTAAGTTGAATAATGCACCGCAGCCCGGTCAAAGTGGATATTACACTTCATTATAATAATATGTACTTTCATTACCATTTTGAAAATTAAACAATACTATTAATTATTTCTTTTAGTTTTCTTACCTTAAAGTCACCATTAGTCAGAGATAGGTCGCTGGAAATTAGTGGCAGTTAAACGCAAAATAGGTTTTATGGCTTCCACAATATAGTCAAATGTTGTTGGCAACATTCGACAATATTCCTTAAATAGCGAGGGTTCAGCCCGTAACTCGTGGTACAAATTATGAAATTCCCCATATATATTCCTTTCCAAATACATAGTATTAGTTTCATTTCTCTGACGAATATACCTTTTCAGTATTTGATATTTGAGAAACGAATTCTCTAAAAGTATTCGTTTGCGTGTTGCCATGGCAAACGTACAAAGGTTACTGGTTGCGTCGCGCCAGTGGAGTGGCGTGGGCTCGTCGCGTGCACGTAGGACAAGGCCATCGCATCGCATCGCATCGCATCCGTTCGCGACTTCATCGCATCGCTTCGCTTCGCAAATCTGGTCGCGTTGAATCGCCTACGTAGGACGCAGCCTTAGTAACAAGTAACATGTACTATAATATGCTTTTAGTTAGTGTAGCACGCTTGCTTTGGAATTCTGGAGCAGTACCTAGACCCTGAAAAATGGACAGACCATGGATGAGCTGCCCTATAGAGGACTTATTAAACGCTTTCATTGCCTGTCAAATTTGTGTAGATATTAGTCAACTATCACAATAGTAAGTTTGTTTGTTTATGTTTCACCCTGTATAATATACAGGATGTCCTACGACTATGGGACATGAAGGGGGAGTAACCTTAAATATTGGAGATAGGACATTTCGCTTAAAGGAGACTTTATTTTATTTGTAAGTAATACTGCATTCATAGTGTTTTTTATTTCTCACATTTTGCATTACATTCAAAATAATGAATACTTTTAATCAAATATTTAACGTTATTCGATTCTTTAAAAATAATTTGTATTTTAAGAGGGATTATATGTTATTGTATATTCTTTCGATTGGCATCAAAAAATACGGGATGTTTTTTTTACATTTTCCTGGTTCGACTCCCAGACGAGGAAAATGTTTTTTTTTTGTAATCTTTGAATGCAGTTTTATTTATTTTCAATAATAAAGTAAGGTTTCTTTGAAGTAAAATGTCCTATATCTCATATTTAAGGATTTAAGGTAATACTTTCCCTTCATATTATTTAAACACTCACGGGACTTAATCGCGTATATAATGTGGCTGGCGCATAATAAGAGGCATTAAACACGAGTGTGGTTTTGGTTGACGCCGGCCGTTGCGGCATTGCGAATGTTAGGAAGAGTCTCGCCCATTTCAATATATTTTCTCCTCCTTCCTGGTCGTCACTACTCATTTTATATGTAAAAAGATCTTGCATTTCACAACGAATATGTGTTTATTTAAAAGCAAAAGTTTAAACGAACAGATTAAGTTAGATCAACGTCAAACAAGAATGACAAATTAGCTGACATTTGCATTTGCAACTTTTAGTTTTTTTTTCATATACAATCTAGACTTAATTCGATTTCGAATCCCAAATCGATTGTAGTGTTTGAAATTTGTAAGAAATGTATGGATTATGATTTTAAAATCGAGTTAAATTTAAAATCGACTGAGTCGATAATCGTATACCAATTTGATAATTGTTATTTTGTTGGATGTTCCAAATTTGAACGTAATTAAATAGTCGATATCCGATACTTTAATATAAACATTAAATACTTACCACAGATACATCAATCTTAATGTAGGTCATTAGTTCGTCGCTTACGAACATATTGTAGGAAACTTATGATATGGATGTAGATAAAACATTTTAAAATTACTTTCGACGTTTCGAAGACGGCGTTATCTTCGTGGTCTCGAAGTAAAACAAGTGCACAAGTGGCAAGTGTCCGTGCGAGTGTTTAAATAATGTGTATGTATATATAATAACTTCAAAAAAAAGGAGCCCAGGAGGAGGAGGGAGTGGGTGTATCGCCCACTAAGATTTAAGTCAGCCTGATACTTTGATTGATGCTAACATAGTATAACTAAGTGTATATATAACTTATAGTACGGTCAAATCGTACATAATTTTACCCTAAACTCGCAAATCAAGTAGTATCGCTGCATTTTTGGTATGTTGTTTAGATACCATAGGACAGTATAAAACCATATTTTACAAGCAAAAAAAAGTTGTGCTAGCTGGGTAGTACGTGAAAAACTGCGAAATTTACGGCCATTTTTTAGTTTCTGATTTTTATTTAAAAAACCTTACGTTTTTTGATATCATATGTAAATAAAGGTTTAAAGACTAATAAATTTTCAACAAGTTGAGCTAACATGCATTACCGTAGGTCTTATAGTTTCAGAGATTCGAGACTTTAAAAAGTACCCCTTTTTGTAAACTAGATAAAATGTTGTGTTTTGCTAACGTTTTCGACTTAATATCGCCTCACCTAATCATGCTACGAAAAACATGCAATAATGACCTTATAGCGCACTTAATATTCTTTAATTTAAGGGTAAAATTAGGTCAGTGAACTTTGTAGTTTAAGTATAAACCCGAATTTCCAAAGGCAGGAGGCCCGCTATCTAAGTTTTTCATACAAATCGCAAGTCGAGTTGCAAAGCTGCAATTTTGGTATGTTATAAAGGCCTTATAGATATATACGAAAATGCATATTACAAGAAAAACAAAAAAATAATTTGGCCATAGGACGTAAAAAACGGAAAAAAATTCGGACTTCTTTTAGTTTTTGACGTTTAACTAAAAATCTATTATCTTTTTGATAGTAATTGCTATAAAACTAAGAAAGAACATTAAATTTGAAAGGATTTGAGCTACGTTGCATCACCGTAAGTTATATATATTTTGAGATACGACATTTCATAAAGTGCCCTTTTATCAAAACATAAACAAATTTTAGGTAACGTTAAAGCTATTCACTAAATATTGGCAAAACGTTCGCGCTAAGAAAGAAAAAGTAATTGTAGATAATAACTACATTAAATTTGGAACAAATTGAGCCGATAACAATTACTGTAAGTCTTATAGTTGGGGGTATACGAGGCTTCAAAACATGCATTTATTTTCTTAACTTAATGAAGGGCACATTTTGAAATGTCGTATCTCTAAATCTATATGATTTAGGATAATGCAAGGTAGCTCAAATCCTTTCAAATTTAATATTCTTTCATAGTTTTATAGCAATTAGTATCCAAAAGTTATAGTTTTTTAGTTAAACGTCAAAAACTAAAAAACGTCCGATTTTTTTTCAGTTTTTTACGTCCTATACCTAAATCCTTTTTTTTTGCTTGTAATATGCATTTTCGTACATCCCTATAGAGCCTATACAGGGTGTTTTTTTTTTCGACCGTTCAAATTCTACGTAGTGAATGTGTAGGTCATACTCACCAACTTTTACTATGGCGACAAAGTCGAAATCGCGAAAAAAAAATCAGCTGTTTCATACATTTCGGCCGGCGTAATGCCGCCAATTTGTATGAAACAGCTGATTTTTTTTTCGCGATTTCGACTTTGTCCCCATAGTAAAAGTTGGTCAGTATGACCTATACATTCACTACGTAGAATTTGAACGGTCGAAAAAAAAACACCCTGTATAATATACAAAAATTGCAGCTTTGCAACACGACTTGCCATTTGTATGAAAAACTTAGATAGCGGACCTCCTGCTTTTTGAATTTCGCGTTTTTAGTTTCAATTACAAAGTTTACTGACCTGATTTTACCCTTAAATTAAAGAATAATAATTGCGCTATAAGATAATTATTTCATGTTTTTCGTAGCATAATTAGGTAAGGCGATATTAAACCAAAAACGTTAGCAAAACTCAACATTTTATCTAGTTTACAAAACAGGGTACTATTTGAAGTCTCGAATCTCTGAAACTATAAGACCTACGGTAATGCATGTTATCGAATCTTGTTACAAATTCATTCATCTTTAAACGTTACCTGATACGTATTGTCAAATAAAAAACCGGCCAAGTGCGAGTCGGACTCACGCGCAAAGGGTTCCGTACCATTACCAATTTATTATTAAAAAAATACAGTTAAATCAACCTACCTCAAAAACTATACAAGATAATTTAATCAAACTAAAAATCGTTGATAGAGTTTATTAATGTGCATAACATATATTTTTTTTTAGAATTTTATATCGCGTAGTTTAAAAAATAGAGGGGGGGGACACATTTTTCAGACTTTGAGAGCTGATATCTCGAAAACGATTTGCTTAAATAAAATTTTAATATATAAACCTTCATATCATTTTCAAAGGCCTTTCTATTAATACCCCACATGCTTATATACAACTAAATGTATGGAGGGCCCCCACCCCAATGGTTTTTTTTACAATTTAGTATCATAATCCTGTAGTTGCTAGGCGGGTCGACTTCGTTCGACATTCAATAAAACGTCCGATTGCCACAATAACTGTTTTTTAATGTTCAAAGACACAGAACAATACAGAAGGAGAAAGTATTTAATTTAGAGCACAACAGTTCGAAAAGCACAGAGCCGAAAGCACAAAACGCAAGCACAAACTAAGGCGATTAAAATTACGCGTGCGAAAAGCAGAGCTATTGCTTTATTTTTGCATGCGAGCAGCGTGCGCTCAGAAGCAAGGCGGCCAGCAGACTGGCGCGGGCGCAGGCCGCGCGCCACGCAGTGGAAACGTGATGCGCTGCATCTATATGGAAAATAGGTTTGCTTGTCCGCACAACATACAAAATTTTATTCTTAAAGCTACGTAAAAAGCATTTTTTATTATTCATTTAATATACTAGTTACTTTACATGCCATAAGGTAACTGTACGAATGCTCGTCGCCGACCCAATACATGACACCTAACAACGTGCCATCCATTGGGCCTAGGATGTCGAGCATTCGTAAATATACATTCATAATTTATAGACTTAAGAATTGGAATAACATTGAAATATTATGGAATTAAAATATATTAGAACATGGTATAAGCGGGTACACTACAATCCTGTAGCGGTTCATACAACACATATCCTTACTAAATTTCGTTACTGTAGCATTTATAGTTTCCGAGTAAATCGGCTGTGACAGACGGACAGACGGACAGACGGACATGACTCACATGACGAATCTATAAGGGTTCCGTTTTTGCCATTTTGGCTACGGAACCCTAAAAACGTAAGGCTTTTTTTATAAAAATCAGAAACTAAAACTAGACAGTAAATTTCACAGTTTTTCACGTATAACGCAGCTAGCACAACTTTTTTTTGCTTGCAAAATGTGGTTTTATACTGCCCAATGGTGTCTAAATAACATACCAAAAATGCAGCTTTACTACATGTTTTGCGAGTTGAATGTACGATTTGACCGTACTATTAGAGCATATACACTGGAGTAGCCATTGACAGCCTTCCCCTCTCGCCAAAAAGTGTCAGTCGTCGACCGATGGTCGTACATGTGTTTATAGTATTCAGACGTTTGTCTATTTGAAATTTTTTTCGTGTGCGTGTAATTACGATGTCATCGGTGTTGACAGTGTTTGCATGTATTGCCTTCCTTCACCCCACAAAAAAGTACAGACTTTTTTAGATACAAATAAGTGCGCATGACGTCTTCTGTCTGAATGCTCTAAGATATATTTAATAAGTATTGAAATATTATGTTGCTCCTAATATCCATATTAGGATCTCATTGAAATTATTGCTGATGCATATATTTTGGCGGATGTTCATTGTGAAAAAAACTTTTGTTTATTACAGCATATGAAAAGAATATACATGGATCTAAGATTTTTTGATGGATGGCACGGAAATAGAAGACGTCGAAGTTTTGAAAGATCTCCAAACTGAGGTTTTACTTATAGGCGACAGTTGGGAACCTTACCAAAGCGACAATGAAAGTCACACAGCAACAGCGTCTACCATCACTGCTCCTAACTCACCAACGACAAGCACAGTGAGCGACAAAAGCGACACAAGTATAAATGGCTTTGCGTTCGGTATACCTTATAACAAACTTCCATCATCGCTTTTGACAAAATTACAAGATTGTCAACCGATTTCTAATACGGAAGTCAATACTGTCGTGAGAACTGTAACAGATGAACTCTTCCAAGATTCAAAAGTAGCGTCAAGATCCGCTTATAGAGTGGTTGCGCGGGATTTGTGTGACAAATTTCCACAACTATATGATAGAGATGGTGATACAAAAGAACTAATTGGAACAGGCTGCCACACAATTTTAAAAAAAATTGAAGAAAGAGTTCATTATCTCCACAGGCCAAATACCAAATTACCGAAACGTGGCGATACCTTATTAGGATCAAGAAAGAAATCTAGAACCATACAAAATTTAAGTGCCGGATGCAAGGAATGGCAACCCAGTGATCCTGGTAATATGGATCTTGAAACCTTAGATTCAAAAAAGGACTGGCTTAAATCGGCTTCTGCCATAAAGGACAGAGATGAGTTGAATCTTACATGAATGAGACGTATGCACAGCAAAGGATATTTCTGAACTCGACACCTACCGTAACACGCATTTTTGAAGAGTGGCCAGTATTGTTAGAGGCGAAATATATGATTTCGCATTTTGATCGTCTTTGTGCCTTAAATTCTAGCGAGCGTATGGAAGCTTTTCAAAATAAACCGACTGTATTGAACGAGCGATTGAAGGCTTTGATAGGAAAGAAAATACAAAAGTGCACTTTTCAAAAATTCTATGAGAACCTACAGATGGATGCAACATATTTCAATGAATATATAACAAACCTATACCAATCACATGAGGTATGTCTAAGTATTCTATACTCTATCTTTATTTTCATGTAATAATTGTCTTAAATAAGCTCTGGTTCCATGCTAAATATAGTATAAAAATATAGTACAAATGACAGTTGGCTACTTATTAGACACGTTACGTAAAACGGAACGTGCGTGTAAAATGTTAATATCCTTAAAAAAAGTGGTTAAATGTCAAGTCAAAGATTGGATTTAGGTTTAAAAGTTTTGTTTTCGTGTTACCGGTGTAATTTGTGTGTACCGGTGTAACCGGTGTGGTGTGATAGTGATACTCGTAAATACCTTACTTTCATAATAGGAGGCAAAAGCCGTAGGAGATCCTAAAGAAAAATTGGTGTATACCACTACAGATATTAATAGAAAATGTCGATTTCGATATCGATTAAGTTACATCCCAAAGAATTGAAAGAATCCAAATATTAGCCGTTCATGCAAATCTGGTCAAAAAACTTAACAATTTCAGTACAAATCAGAAATAGCTGTCCAAATAAATCTATTAACTTTATATATTACAAAACCGAAACTACCGTAAATACCGACCGCTACTCGACAGACCCAAATACAGATAAACACGTCTCGGTGATAACCTTCTTTTTCAGAACCCCCTCAACAGTCGCCTCCGCTCATTACGGATGCGACGGCCTGGGCAGCGAGGGCTGCGGCAATGGACTACACCTAAAAAACACCCGCTGGCTCTACAAACAAACTGATTAAATGATTAAATGACACATCATATGCTCATTAAAAGACAAATTTCAAACAAAATCCTCGATCTCAAGACCTATGTCCCTTCTGAACATAGGTACAAAGACTTATGTCCCTTCACTCTACCTCTCCCCCTGCTCTGCCTCAAACTGGATGAGACAGTGGAGGTACCTTCTCCAGACATCTTCCTCTTATTGAGGATGCGAGAACGCATTTACGCCGAACTGGTCCAGGGCTTGAACAAAAGACCCATTAATATACTTGATGGCAAATACAAGGTCGTATGTTTACTTATTTTACGGGTACATCGGCGGAGTCATCACGCTAACAACGAAAATTATAATCAATGATCTACGGCAACAGCACTGGATTCTACATCTAAGACCTACAGTGCGCAAGGTAGCACATGCATGTATGCTATGTAAAATTAGAAAGGCGAAACCCGAACGACGTTCCTGGGTCAGTCGACCGTCGGTGCAACTTACATCATAATAAAGGCCGGATACACATCCACGAATAGATTTATTCGGGCCATTACGAGAAAAGATGGGTAGCCTTATTTACCTGTTTAACAATAAGAGCTGCGCATTTAGAAATTATAACATCACTTTCAGCGGACAATGGCGTTGCGGCAATTCGCAGCGCGAAGATGATGGCCGGCAGGATGTAGGGCTCCGTGCCAAGATATACCACTACGCAAATATCCAACAAAGCAATTACAATAGGTATTAATTAATAATATTGAACAATAATAAGCTATTGTGGTTTTTCCTTTAGCGACTTAATCACTTGCGTTTGACCCATTGGTGATGAAATTCAGAAAAATAATTGAAATTTTATTATTAAATCATTGGGGTTTTCCGGTTGATATAGACTGGATAAATCCACGAGCATTGACCTGAGTGAACCATTACCGCTCATTCGACGTTTAAAACAACACGTTCCACGTTCGTTTAATAAAAATCAAACATTACGACAAGTTAATCATGAAAAGGCACAACATGACAGCATCAGAGGCAGCACAGCTGAAGGCTGTTGCTGCCAGAGTGGTGCAGCTTGTGAGGGAGTTGGATGCACAGGTCCAAGAGGCTGCAGAAGAGGACAGGAGACTACAAGAGTTCGAGCGTAGAGAAGACCTGCGTTCACGACAGCATCGGGAAGAGAAGAAAGTTCCCGATGACAGTGAAAAAGTGCGGGGTTCGACCTCTTAGTGTCTCTAAGAACAATAATTAAGTGTACTAATTAAGAACAATAATTAAGTGTACTAATTAAGAACAATAATAATTAAGTGTAATTTAAGAATAAAGAAAAAGTATCTTTAAACTAAATCTGTGTTTAATTACTTGGGTATTCAATGGTGTGTGGCAGATGGTAAGAGATCAATCTTAATGAACTTACTGAGACTTGGAAGATGATGTAGACATATATTTTTTTATTCTAACGAAATGGAAGGTTCCGAGTATTGGTTAGGACTGGCATCTGACCAGTAACGTATGTTGACAGTGATCAAACTTGGACACTCCAGTTAAATTCGAAAACTAATCCTGATAATCGACAAATGGCAGAGGATGACCTGAGTAAGTATTGTGATGTCTGCTGCGAGGCCTCACTTCGTGTTCCAGCTGTGATCCACAATGGATTTTCAAAAACTTTTTTTTTTCTAACGTAAGTTTCGAAATTTGGTGAAAATTATTATGTTTCTAGGCCAGAAATTGCGTGAAAATTATTAATACAACACGGGTCCATCTTAAGCGAGTAAAACAAAGTGATGTTCCATATGTGCCGGGGTTCTCGGGGCTTTTGGACCCCAGGGTCCTCTACAGAGATCTGTACGTGATGTTCAGAGTACCACTGTTTATCACTCCTATATGTATATATATATATATATATATATATATATATATACACACACACACACACACATATATATATAATTATT
The DNA here is from genome assembly GCA_025490895.1 of Thaumatotibia leucotreta. Classification (NCBI taxonomy): domain Eukaryota; kingdom Metazoa; phylum Arthropoda; class Insecta; order Lepidoptera; family Tortricidae; genus Thaumatotibia; species Thaumatotibia leucotreta. The sequence goes on from JALPQI010001710.1 coordinate 40,065, forward strand.
AATAAGTATTGAAGAGTAGTAGTATAGTGGACACTTGGCTACAGGCTCGGGGTCCGCCAGAACCTGGAAACCTTGGAACAGCTTGGAACATGAACGTTTTGGCCCCCTTAAAGAGGTGCAATAATGAAAATTGAAATGTCCCCTTGCAGTCTGGTTCCTTGGCAACAAAATACACGGAAAAAAATTTGGTTTGTCACATGCCTTAATTCCGAAAAATAATATTTTCGAAGTCACTACCTCGGCACATAATATGGTTCGGGTATCAAAAGTGTGGCACAATGCGTTAAGTAGGTTTTAATTTGTGTCCAATTTATAAATATCCTCTCCAAATTGCGTAATGTTTGTAACACTAATGATGTGCATGGTGTAGGTATGCAGTGCCGTATATAGTTATGAAATATTCTGACATACATGGTTATCAATGTAATAAATAGCTCGGTTTTCCTGACTCCTACTTAATCTAAATGACGTATATAGCTACATTTATCCTGAATGATGTAAATGAATTTATTTCAGTTGCTAGGTCCCAATGCCAGAAGTCTTATTAGCCTAATCTAATTTAAAGACTGGCACATGGCAATTACCATCAAAAAAGATGACACAAAAATTTGAAAATAAGTATTTCTTAATTTTCAAAGTAACATTTGGAGTTGCTCTTTTAGTTCTGACACATGTGTGTGTGGGATGTTGTCCATGGGGCATTCTCTGTTGGTAATTTTCCATTTTGTGTGATGTATTTTTTATGGGATCTTATTGATTGGGATCTTTTGGCGCGCTACCGGATGTAGATACAGTGACAACGGCACGAACCTCCGGGCGACTGACATCGAGCTACGCCGAGTAGGGTTGTCGGACGATGATCGACGAGTGTACGTCCGAAGTGATTTGTTTTACACGTTACGAGATGACGAGTTTTTGAAAAGATTTCGCTTAACTGAAGAAAGCACTGTGCTACTTTATAACATCATCACAAATAAATTTCTAAATGAATTTAAGGGGTAAGTGTAGACAAATATTCCAGTCATATTTTAATGTGAATATGAGATATCAACCTTATTACTTCATACTTTTTAGGAATAGAAACGCTATATCACCCATGAACCAATTGTTGTGCACGCTGAGGTATTTTGCTACTGGAAGCCAATTAACTGCTTGTGTCGTGTTATTGAAGCATACGTATCGACTGCGTGTCATAGACATACACAGAGTGACACATGCCATTGCCTCATATTAGTCAGAATTCATCAGAATGCCGACAACTGATGATGAGCAGAATAGTCACTTACTTATAAAATGTAAGTAAGTGACTATTTTGTCTTTTATTGATTATTATGCTATCTGCTTCTATTCGAGATATACAATTTATTTATTTTTTAATTAAATTTTAGGTCGGCCTCTGAGTTTGAACACATTGTAGCCGCAGCCAGCAAGGCGGGAAGTGCAAAAGTGAAGAAACCGGTCCAGAAAAGAAAGTCCGAATCTGTCAACAGGTAATATATATATATATATATTGTTACGATACACGTAGGTACATATATTGTATTCACTGTGATTAGGTTAGATTTTACGTTTATCATGAATACAAATTAACACTTCATTGAAAAAAAATCAGGTCAGGTTCCGAACGCGAGTGGGAAGAAGTTGACGTGGGAGTCAAGAAGACGAATAAACCTCGTCATACAAAATCTACTAGGTATGTTATACAATTTTAAAATAGATATTTTTATATTATGTTGTAGCATGTAAGTAGTTGTATTCGGGTGTGTAGGTGCACATGATTGTATATCAGCCTATACTCGTACTACCTTTGCGATTGATATGTAACGCGAGCGTAGCATCGGCTGTGCCCGCGACATAAGAAATCATTTTTTAGTCAATAAACTATCCAGTAAGACACAACACGTCTTTTCACTACATTCGGACCTTCCGACCTTGGAACCTATTGACTCGTTAGGACATAGGTATCCGAGTATTTAATACCGTCCTACACTGGTGACCCCGAAGAACATTTAAATGTAGTGGAATGCAGACTGGACAGCAACCTATCGGTGCGCAAGGACTAGCGCCAGCGCCAGCGTCCGAAGTAGTAACTACTCGACCGCAGCGCCAGTTAGTCGTTCCACATATAATAAGACGAAAATGGAAGACTCTTTCGATTTTTTGGTTGCGGAGTTGGCGCGGTTAGCGAGCCGAGTTACCAGCCTGGAGGCCAGGGTCGCCCGGTACGAGGGAAGGGTGACACCGGCCACGGGGCAGCCGGCGAGCGAGGGGCTGCGGTCATACCGCCGGGCTGCGCCGCCGTGCCGAGTGGCTACGCCACACGATCTGGAGGCGCTGTGCCAGCCAGGAGTACCGCCGGGCCGCGTCGTAGCACACCGACCCCATCATCCGGAGGCAGAACCTACCCCGGACGTGGGACGGGCGGCCGAGATGCAGCCGACGATTTCGAAGGAGCAGCCTACAGGCGGAAGTGGACGCAAGCCGGGGTTGGTTGTGCTTCTACCATTTCCGTTATGGGAAGGGAGCCGCGAAGTGCGTAAAGCCGTGCCATTGGGAGAATCAGAGCTAGGTTCTCCACAGCCGGATCGCGTAGCAGGGAGAATCGGCCCTGGCTTCTCCATAGCCGGATCGCGTAGCTGGGAGAATCAGCCCTAGGTTGTCCACAGCATATCGACAAGGTGATATATATACATTTCTAGTGTAGTTATAGTTTCTACTGATGTAAGCTTTAACAGCGAAAATAAGTAGATGTCGACCGATATTGACCACAGTAATATGTCAGGTTAATGACTTAATAGGGGGCACGGATCAGAAATTGTAGTACCTATTATTTAGCCCTTGATGGTGTAACGTCTTGGAAAGATACGTTACATGTTAGTTGCCTCCTCGAATTAAATTGGGCAATTTCGTTCGACATTTCACTGGACTCGCCTACCAATTATATGGATAAACTTTAGATTACAGGCCGTCGAGTTTAAGGCTCATATTTTTTTTGTAGATAGTTTAGATTAAAAGCAAGCTTTTCACCAATTTTTACGTGCAGGAAACGTATGGTTTTCGAGATATATTTTTTTAAAGTTTTCATACAAAATGGAATTGCATATGTAATTTAACCACGATCACTCGATATTACGAACGTCAAAGTTGTCATTTTACGTTGCGTTTAGTGTTTACTGTGTTGTTTGTTTTGCTATTTGGTAAAAAAATGTGTTTTATTTTATTATTTCTCATTTTAAAATTGTTGTTTTATCCATTATGCAAAAATAAATTATTTAAACAATCATTGTTGATGATAACGATAAAATTTGTAATATTTAGCTACAATAATTCAATGATATTTATTGTAGTTGGTATAACGAAACGCAAAGTGACGCCATTTTGTTGTCGCGTAGTGTGACACTCAGTCGTTGTTTGTTGCTCTTGCAGTCGAGATCGTTTTACGTACTCCTGTAATTTGTGCATTCAGTGACTACCATGGCGTCCCCGAAGCCCCATGCTTCCGTGTCTACCGAAGAGTCGAGCGAAGTGCGAGTTTCGGACTCTGGTGAGTCCCTCCTCGTTACGGGCTCCTCTTCTGGTGAAGTGTCGCCTGTTATTAGTGCGCGAGTGTTGGACTCAACAGAGCCGCTCGTGCAGGCAGCTCCAGTGTCGCCGGTCGTTAGTGCGCGAGTTTTGGACTCAAAGAGCCGCTCGTGCCGGCATCGGTTGTGCAGTTCGAACCTACTGCTGGTCCCAGTGGGGTGGTTTTCACTCGCGGGTCAACTCGCTCTGTTGTGGTACCAGCGAGCAGTAGCTCCAGTACTAGTTCGGACGAAGAAGATGTTGTTCCTGCGGTGCCCGCAGCCAGACCCTCTGGATCATCGGGACGAAGAGTCGGCTACTATGCGCAGGAGATAAGGTTAGTTTATTATTTATATTCTGTTAATATTTTTTGCATTTTTCTGTAGCAGTGGTATTTAAAATTATACAAATATGGTTGGTGTAGATATTGTATAAATACAATTTTTTATATAGAGAAAAATTATTTTGTGGTGTTTTTGGCTACTTACATGGTTTTTTTTTTTATTGTTTATAGTGATTCTAGTACAGTTTGTAGTGAATGTTATTACATTCTGGTTAGGTTTAGTAGATATTGTTTGCAGTGGTGGCATTAAAATCAATTTAATGTAACCGTTTATGGTAACTTTAGTACATTTCAATGTAAAATAAAGTACCTATTTTGTTTATTTAATAATTTTTTCATTGTTTCAGGGACATGTGGAATTGGCAACGTGTTTTTGAAGAGCTCGGGACACATGAGCAGTGTGTCCAGTTTGCGGAGGACCGGGGTTTGGTGCCTACCCGGAAGATGTGCAACCAGCACAGAGCGTTAATGACAATTACCTAAGAAAATGGACAATTGGGCAGATTTCGCTGCCGAAAGGCAGGATGCCGAACAAAGGCAGTATCGAGAGCCAAGGGGACTTGGTTCGACAAGGCTCGCTTGAGCCTATTATTTATATTTAGGGTGATGTACGCATTTTCACAAGACCTCAGTTATCACTCCACAAAAAATTAGGTGTCTTCCAAGCAGAATCCGACAGTCCTCTCCGACAGTACTATCATATCAACGACTGGTTTAATTACTGTCGGGAGGTGGTAACACAGTATGAAATTAATCATTACCAAAACGCTGCTGGAAAGATTGGCGGCCCTGGCAAAGTAGTTCAGATTGATGAATCAAAATTTGGAAAACGAAAATATAATAGGGGCCGCCAGATCGAAGGACACTGGGTGATAGGAATGATTGAAGATGGGAGTGACGACTTGAGGCTGGAGGTGTGTCCCGACAACTCAAGAACTGCAGAGGCTCTGGTGCCACTAATCCAAAAGCATGTTGAGGTAGGGTCAGTGATACACACGGACTTTTGGAGGGCGTACGACTGTTTGCCACAGTATGTGTACGTCCACCAAAAAGTTAACCACAGTGACCCTACAAACAAATTTGTGGCACCAGACGGGGGGGACACCCAAAGAATTGAAAGCCAATGGCGAAATTTAAAAAAAAGATTTAGATGTAAGCAAAATAAAAATAATTTTGAAGATTGGATGATTGAGAGTGTATGGAGGCGGAGAGTGTATGTAAATCATTTAGATCCATCTGAGGAGTTAATTAAGGCAATAAAGTATGTTTATAAAATTGATTTGTAGTTTTATTTTAGTTATAGTTTTAGGTTTAGTTTAGCTTTAATTGGAGGGTCGACCTCGGGCCGACGAAGCAAGCCTTCGGCCGAGCTTTCCTTTTTTGGAAATTCCTTTACGGTATGTACCTCGCCAAGACCTGAAGTACGTACTCCGCTCGTCCCAATTTTAGACGTCTCCGGCAAACCAGCCGATGACACGTGGTCGAGAGGGTTAGACTGTAGCAAAGGGGGGGCTGGGACTTAGAAAATTTTGCTCAAGTTTTTCAAAAGTGGTGTTATTATTTATTATAAGACCTATTTTAAATTATTGGAATGTGTAGAAGTCATCAAAATAAGCTTTTTTTATTTGAAAAACTTTTTTCTAAAATCAAAAATAGCCGAGATAGAGGCCTCCAAAGATTGAAGTTTTAAAGACGTCATTTAAGATTGATCTATTGTAACACCTTGTTTATAAAGCTGTAAATTGAAGAAAACGTCCAAAATGAATCTTTTATTGAAATCACCTTTTTTATATTTTAAGATGGCTATTTTTTTATTATCCAATACCGGAGCGCAGCGCACGTCCGCTCACCACGGTGCCCGATCGCGCGGTATGCCCGCGCGGTTTTGTGCGCAAGTCGTAAACCCCGCTCCGCGTCTCGGACCGAGGTGATGTAGGCGGGTGAATATTAATGATATTTTCATACTAATTTCTTCGGATTTGTAGTGTTTTCGCAGTTTTTGGTCGTAATTATTATTCATATTAGTCGGGGTTCATTAAGTTTTTGTAGTCGGGGTTCATAAGTTTTCGTAGTTTTTTGGGATTTCTTCTTGTAAATTGGGGTTTAATTCAAAATTTTATTATTTTCGTAGTTTTCAACTGGGGATTTTTCTTATAATTGGGTTTTAATTTCGCGGTTTTCTTTTTTGCGCAGTTTTTTTAAATTAGGTATTCAAGTTAAAAATGTTGCCTCTGCAGGTAATTTTAATATTTGGAATTACGCGGCTACTATTGCTACTGAGGAGGACGCGATTAAGGCGGCTCAAGACTGGCTTCTTTTGCCTACTGACGTGAAATGTCCTATTTGTAGGAATTCCATGTCGAAGGAAAAGAAAGCGTCTTACAAATTAGGGTTTCGGTTTAGGTGTTACAGGAAAGGCTGCAATAACATCTGCGTATCTCCGTTAAAAAATACGTTTTTCGAACGGACTCACATCCCAATCAGGGTCACTTTTCAGCTGTTGATGCATTTCTTTAGGCGGGATAAGGTAACCCAAGCAGCCAAAGACGCGGCAGTTACGGAGAAAACTGCCGTTCAAATGTACCACTTTTTTAGAGAAGTTTGTGATGTGGCCGAAGCTCACGACCGCGACATGATCGGTGGGGAGGATGACGTTGTCGAAGTGGACGAAACTCACTTATACACTCGAAAGTACCACAGGGGGCGAGTACTAAAAAGCCAAACATGGGCTTTCGGGTGTATAACTGTATAAGCAGAGTAACAAAAAAATTTCACGTCGAAATTATAGGGGACAAAAGTAGAGCGACGTTGGACCCCATCATGGCGGCTAATATAAAAGAGGATTCGTATATAATGTCGGATTGTCACCGCTGCTACACTGGCGTTCATTTGCGCTTGGGTATGCGTGGTCATGCCACAGTTAACCATAGCGTGGAATTTGTTAATAAAACTATAGACATACCCGTGAACGCCAGGTTAGGAGAGGTGATTCCTGGGACAGGCCTCCATAGCAACACGGTGGAACGGCAATGGCTGGAATTAAAACGCCATTGCCGTACGTGTCGCAGTGACCGGCGCATAAAGTGGTACATGGGTGAATACATGTACCGCCAGAATGTCCTGCGGCCTTTGCCAACTGATGCGGCGAGGTTCCGACGCTTGCTCGCCGACATCTGCCGCGTCTATCCTGGAATTGGACGACGCGGCATAAAACAGGCAAACTGTAGATGCAAGCCGAACTGTCCACGAAGGGTATAAGTATAGTCTACTGTGAAAAGCACAAAAAAAGGAAAAAAACAAAAAAGCACAAAAAAAAAAAACAAAAAATATATAAATATAGCCTGCGGAAGTCCGAATCTAGGGCTCTCGCTGGTTAGGACGCGTGCCGACACAGCGCGCCCTAGAGTGTTTTTGCAAAGCCGAAGGCGCGGAGGGAGAGCAGCCCTCGCAGGGCTGCTCTTCCCGCAGCGCCGGAGTCAGGAAGTCCGACACATTCACACAAAAAAAGGACAAAAACCAAAAAAAAGCACAAAAAAAGGACAAAAACCAAAAAAAGAACAAAAACAACAAAAAATATATAAATATAGCCTGCGGAAGTCCGAATCTAGGGCTCTCGCTGGTTAGGACGCGTGCCGACACAGCGCGCCCTAGAGTGTTTTTGCAAAGCCGGAGTCAGGAAGTCCGACACATTCACATAAGTAAACACAGTAGTCTGTGTTCAAACACTAAACTCGACGAAAGCTGGCTTGTTTTTCACACAGGAGTTATTTAGACAGTAATTAACTCTTCGGTTCATCATTGGAGGCGTCTATCTCGGCCATTTTTAATTTTAGAAAAAAGTTATTTCAATAAAAGATGCTTATTTTATCAAAAACTCCAAAATTATTCTAAGTCTTTTGTAAACCCTATGTTTTTTACATTTTGTAAGTACACATGTTTTATTCTGGATGCCAGGAGATGTTGCGCTTTATTTATTTATTTATTTATTTCCAATATTATGCAAGTTTACAGTATTTTAAACCAAAACACTTACATATTCATTTTACAATTCAATAAATTACACATAAATTAAACCTTATTTTTAAAAATTATATAAATAGAACTCGCATCATGTCAATTTAAAATTAATTATTTACTTACATACACCAAAAACAATTGCTTATTACTAATTAATAATACAATGTCAAACATTGGAATAAAAATACTAATAATTCATTTACATAATTAAAAATATAAGTCATATGAGTACCTAACCTACGTTGCATTACGACTGTCAAGATACCGTTTCACGCGTCTCACGAAAACACCTACACTGTCGTGGAATATATCAGTATCAGCAATCTGCGCGTACAGATCGTTCAGCAGCAGTAGTGCTCTGCGGGTCGGAGCGTTGTCCCCGCGGCGGGTGCGCGCTACGCTGCGCGCGAACGGGCGCGGGCGCCGCCGCGGCGCCTCCGCCGCGCCGCCGCCGCGCCGAGGGACGGGCACGTGCAGACCCACCTGCTCTAACACACGGGGATTATCTGCGCTGTTATTTAGGAGCCGATAGTAGTGTACCATAAGTAGCAACTTCCTTCTCGATTCCAGTGTGTCCAATCCTAGCATAGCTGAGACGAATAATGACGGATACATATAGGGGTAATATCCGTACTTTCGTTTGTACAAGAACCTAGCGAATTTGCGCTGTATTTTTTCAATGCTTAGGACATACTTTGATTCATGTGGATCCCACACTATGGCACCGAACTCCAAACTGCTACGAACGTACGCATTGTATAGACGTACCGCGACATTAGGATTAGGAAATTGGTAAGCCATCCTCATGATGAATCCTAGCGTTTTGTTCGTCTTTAAGCAAATAGTAGATATGTGTTTCCGGAAATTAAGCTCTCTGTCAAGCGTCAAACCTAGGTCGCGTATCTCTGCAACATGCTCCAACGGGATGCCATTTAGAGAATAAGACATTGTTAATGGCCTGCGGATCCTGTTAAAAGTAACCGTTTTACATTTGGAGACATTGAAATGCAATTTATTAACATTACTCCATTCTGACACCGCATCTATATCGCGCTGTAGCGCCACACAATCATTGAGTTCACCAACGCCCAAGTAAAGTTTGAGGTCGTCTGCAAAGAGTAAACACTGGGCAGAGCGAAGCACCTCCGGCAAGTCATTTATCATAATCATAAATTGTGTCGGGCCGAGCGTACTCCCTTGGCTCACACCAGATCGTGTAAAAAACGGCTTTGATTGGTATCCACCTATTTTAACCACCTGACAACGATTTTTTAAGTAGCTGGCGAAAAATTTTAGGAGCCTCGGTGAGAAACCCATAGAAGCACATTTTTTTAACAGGATGTCATTATCGACAAGGTCAAAAGCCTTCTTAAAATCAAAAAACGCCGCGTCGATCTGGCGACCCTCGTCCATCTCTGTTGTGGCATAATCCACAAATACTGCGTGGTTGGTGGAAGTAGAGCGTCCCCGGCGGAAACCGTGCTGTTCATCAGCAAGCTGAGTGGAGATTTGGTGACTAATGCGACAGTCAATCATAGACTCAAAAAGCTTACCAAAGACAGAAAGGACCGCAATGGGTCTAAACGACTCGACTTCCGTACTTGACCCATTTTTAGGGACAGGAGTGACTCTTGACTTTTTCCATATGCTAGGGTAGGTGGCATATTTCAACGCTAGGTTGAAAATATGCAAAAGCGGTTCTTCTAGTGCGGATATACAGTCTTTAGCGAGATACGGAGGAATACCATCAAGGCCAGCTGAGCTGCGCGATTTAATCCGCCTAGCGGCCTTGCGTAGTTCCACCGCGTCCAACTTATCCATGGTAACGAGTGTGCTCGAATTCAAGTTGCTCACTGCCCGCATTGCTTCCTCATCATCGAGTCGTGGTTCATCGCTGTGGAATACTGAACTAAAGTAGTCGGCAAAAGCATTCGCGGCGCTTTGTCCTGACACCACCTCACCTTCATAGATGAATTCGGTGGGCTGACCTCTATCCTTGCGCTTGCTCTTTACGTAATTCCAAAAACTGGATGGATCCTCAGCAATGTCCTTCTCGAGTTTTTGTAGGTACTGCTTGTAAGCATTATTTATGAGAAATTTCACACGTCCTCTGTAGTACCGGTATAGTTCGCGATTGAAGTCCAAACCCATCTGCTTAAATTTCCGGAAATGAAAGTATTTGTTTCTAATACTCTCGATTATTTCCGATGTATACCATGATGGGTATGTATACCGCTGAGTGATCGACTGCTTCTTCAATGGTACGCAACTAGTGATAGACTCATTCAGCTTTGTATAGAACAATTCAGTAGCTGTATCCACACATTGTACATTGAGGACTTCACTCCAATCTATATTTGCAATATTGCAGTACAACGCCCCAAAATCAACTTTTCGAAAATTCCATGCTGGGTTCTCGATAGTAACCGCCGGTAGGGGAGGGCAAGGAAGATATTTACCTCGATGCAATGCTAACGTTGCCTCAAGCGGTGGATGATATGCGTCTGGGGGCACCAAAGCGTCCACTTCCCCCGTCACACTCACATTTTGTGGTCCAAGCCCGCTCAATATCAAATCCAAGATACCGCCGTGCTCATTGGTTATGTTATTATACTGATACAAATTTCCGAATTGTAAGAAGGACTGAAACTGCATCTTGACAGTTGCGCTGCATGAATTTAAATTAAAGTCACCTACAAACAATATATCAAAATCTGAAAATTTACATATTATATTTTCCAAAACACTCAAAACTCGTAAAATTAAAGGAAAATTAAAGGGTTTTGCCCAACGTACCCATTTTGAAGTAAGGCCAACACCATTTTTACCAAGTGATCATTGTCCTCAAGACCTATGGCGTTCGCCCGTCAGCCAATCTTTGATCAAGGAGGATCTACAAGATTTTTTCAATGACACTTCAGAACCGGATGCTCCGTTCTACAGACTTGCTGTACGTGATGCTAGGGAAGCATTTCACTTAAAATCTAAGGTTTGAACAAGACCTTGAAATATGGACTAAGTCACCAGGTCTACCATGAAAGGATTATGGTTATAAGACTAAAGACGACGTAAGACGTGACCCTCATGCAGTCAACAGTATACGCAGGTTCTGGCATTTAATAAAGCACGGCCATAAAATCAAAGCCCCCGATAGCTGTGCGTACGTAAGAGCCCATGTAGTTGAACGACCTGAAGTCAAGGTTAGAGCGGTTTGGGGTTACCCCGCAACTATGACTTTCGGAGAAGCTATGTTCGCCGTTCCCCTGATTCGAGCCTATCAAAAAGGTGGTCCCATCGCCTATGGATATGAGACCGGCGTTGGCGGATTTTCAAAGCTCAGAGAAGCGATGAAAGGTGAGTGGTACTGTGGTCTCGATTTCTCTAAGTATGATAAAACCGTACCCGCCTGGTTGATTCGCGTCGCTTTCTACATCCTCGCTGACAACATCGATTTTTCTCATTACGAAGGCCGGGTGCGCGCCAGCCCCAACACCATCATGAGAATGATAGGGGACAGGCTGGACTGCCCCTACATGCTTCGCTGCAGTTGGCTGCATGCGCCGTACTCAGCAAACTTAACTTAGTTTAAAATAATTTTAGTTGTATGTTAACAGTTTAGATATAAGTTTTACTAATATTATATGAGTGTATCTTACTTGAAATAAAATAAATTATTATTATATTATTATTATTATTTACGAAAACAATGATGCACAAACTGTGGCAAAGGTACCTAATTATGTTGATATTTATTTATTTTAATAATACATTTTTATTAAGTTTTTGTTTTGGAAAGGTTGATTACTTATTTTGTTTATTTGTAACAAACTAATTTCAGTAATACATTTACATAAGATAATATTTTCATATTATGAAGTTGGTGGTTAATAATATAACATGTTTTTCTTGTTTTAGGTCCTCCAAGCTGTAAATGATGATGAGGATTTGCCCAATTTTTCATTGTCTAACATGAGAAGAATATTGAAACACCTGAATTTTCAATATGTTCAAAAATCCAGACACAGCATGCTAATAGACAGGCAGGACATTATTTCTTGGCGAAGAAATTATTTGCAGAACATTAAATCAGGATGAGACATGGGTAAATGAAGGTAAGAAATATTTCAGTAATTATCTATTTTATGGCTTACATACAGTTGTCAAATATCTGTGGCCCTAGCACTCGCAGCACTACTTTAAGACTATAATTTGTGGAAGATTGACCTTGTCCCCTGTTTATTTTGCACGGGTTAGACTAGACTAGAAACTAACAGACTTTTGAATCAATCATGTAAATTTGTGTAATAAGAATAATATAATATTTCCTTTATTATTTTTCTTCAAATAAGTTACTTATACTTTTTTTCATTCTAGGACATACACTGAAGAAGGCGTGGACGGACATGAATGTCTTGACATCAAGGCAGACATTCCTGGAAGGGTTGACGACAGGCCTCAAAGCTCCGTCTGGGAAAGGCAGGAGACTGATAATCTCTCACATTGGGAGTGAAGAAGGTTTTGTGGAAGATGGCTTATTAATGTTTACATCAAAGTCAGGGAAGGCCGACTATCATCAAGATATGAATAGTGCCTGCTTCGAGGAATGGTTTCGGGGCATACTTCCAAAATTAAAGCCAGGCTCAGTAATTGTAATGGATAATGCCCCGTACCATTCCAGAAAAAAGGATACATTCCCAATGATGCACTGGAATAAATCGAAAATCGTGGAGTGGATGAATGAAAAAAAATTGGCTTCCCTGCAACCGCAACAAAAAGTGACATGATTGATATTGCAATGCCCACAAAAGCAAATTGTGATCTGTATGTAGTAGACGAAATGGCCTAACAGCATGGGTTCACAATCTTGCGGCTGCCCCCATACCATTGTGAGCTAAACCCTATAGAGCTTGTATGGGCACAGGCTAAGGGGCATGTAATGACCATATGAACAATAAAACATTTAAATTAGAAGAGGTCAAAAACTTGTTCTTACAAGGACTGGGAATAGTAACCCCTGAAAGGTGGAATGACTGCGTAGAGCATATTTTAAAAACCGAAGAAAAAATGCTGCAGCTTGACCATTTAGCAGATACTGCGGTCGATCGATTTGTTATTAATGTTGGTGATACAAGTGACAGCAATGAAACCACAGACTGTGACAGTGAATAAATACTTTTTAAGCATAAATTGTTTTATTTTTAACTTATACTTGCAACATATTGTGAAAACACAAATCAAATTATTTATTAACTAAATATTTTGATTTGTACTTTTAATGCTTTTTAATTTTTTTTATATTTTAATGGTGCAGGCATGTAGTTAGTGCTTGCCCTTAGAGAATGGTCAAAGGCGCCTAGCCTTGTAAAGGATTGCATATACCCGAGAAATTTGACCGGTGGTTGCTAAGACCGAGTGGCCGAGGGGTACAGGCATCAGCCGCGAAAGCTGAGTACGTGGGTTCGATCCCCACCTCGGACATAGGTGATCTTGGTCGTTTTTCTTTGGTATATGACATCTAATATTTATAATTTATACTTGCAACTTAGGGCGGGTTGCACCACACCTACTTAACGAACTGATCATTGTTAACCAGCTGTCACCCCATAGAGAACTCAAATTTTCCATGCAATTTCTTTTAGCGATTACTTTAACGTTAGCAGATGGTTTGGTAAATCTGCCCTTATAGTTAAAATACCCAGTAGCCTCCATATTTTTTTCCTTTCTATTGAAAGTGGTTCTAGTCGCTTTTGACATGAAAACAGCATCAGTTATGCATTCTGTACTTATTTAGAAATATCTGATTTAAAAATTTAGCAAATTTGTAAGTAAAATAAATGTTAAAAAGAGAATAGTGATTAAATATTATGTACTTATAAAGTTATCAAAATAATATTTCACATGTGTGAAACCGTAATAATATGTTACGTATTTCTCATGATAATCCAAATTACGTTACCTTTTTGACACATAATTTTTATGACAAGGGTAGCGGTGTAAGGAAAATTGTATGGCAGTTATTCTTATTTGCATTCGTATTTGCGAATGTTCAAAATGGGATATTCGTTACACCCCTAGACAACAGCGAGGAAGATACGTTAATATACTTACATGTCCTAAAAAAGGCCGTACAAGTTTTTATCGATATTTCCGTATCGACATTACCTATCACTATTTATTTTTTCCTATGTCTGGTATCATTATTAGCTGTCAGTTTAGTTCGCCTAATTATGGAGGCGACTTTAGTAGATTCCTGACTCGGTAATATTAAAATTGAACCTTACAAACTTCGGAATTCAGTTAATTCTCCTACGATTTCAACAGTTTTGGGTTGACCTTTTTTCATCTTTTTAAATTTTCCCCATGTAGGGATGGGTTGAAGAATACGGTTCCCTACCGCCGCCACTAGCGTGACGTAAGAGGCGTCTAACTGAGCCACAGTCCCCAAGTTTTCTTAACCCTTCAGGCGCCTAGTGCCAGATCCGTATCAGTCCTGTCAAGCGCCGGGGGGCCTTCAACATTTGTATCTGTCAACTGCCTAGTCCCAGATCCGTACCAACTGTCTATACTGCCTAGTGCCGTATCCGTCACCAAATTTATTCTATCATGTTGTTACAAGTTTAAGATCTAAACACTTTGAAATAGAATCTAATATTACATGCATTCAAATTTGAACGAATGTAGCTTTCATAGACAACATTCACTCACTTTGAAGTTTATACAGTTAGGCCGTTATTTGCGTTCAAACTTTACGTTGCTACCGGTGCGTGCAGTAGTAGTGTCGCTCGAGTGAAAAGTGAAATTATTGGATAAATACTGAGAAAAGGTAAGTAAATATTGTTTTTAATTGTTATTTGTCATATATAGAAGGTGTGTAATTAACTAAATCATGTGGAAATTGTCGATTTTTTTAAATATCTCGCATCAAAGTTGACCTCAACAAACTACTCTACGTGAACGTAAATTGTTTAGTAATTCCTATCCATCAGTGTGATCTTTTCATTTTAATAATCTATACCATTCTATTGCAAATTTTATACAGATTATTACTAAGTGTACGATTTGTTCGTTGTACGTCCTGAAAATTAAATATAATTCAATATTTACAAATAGAGTTCAAAACTTACGCACACATACACACATCAATGGCGGACAGTCATTGTCTATACACGGCGTCCGATATGCGTTACAAAGGGTGTTCCATAACGATACCGTCGTAATACGGTATTATTTTTGAAACGTATCAGGAGATTTATAATATTTCTTCAGTTCAAGAATTTTTTATAGTTTGTGGAGACCAGGGATGGTTGGTGGCAGCTCGATAATTGCCAAATATGGCATTAGACTTTAGAAATACTTATTTTTGCTCATGGTGTTATGAGGGTTTCCAGAAGTTACGTTGATTTTAGTTCTGATCTGATGATGAAATCTATGTGGAATTGAGGGAACTCTTCCAATTTCAAAGGCATTTGCCTAGTGATTGTAGGGTTCCTAAAAGTTAGTTTAGCATTTTCTTACGAAGGCCACCAATTTCGTACAGTGCACCTGATGATGATGATCAACAGTGATCGAAACAGGCAGAGTATAAATTAGCGTGGTCCTTATTTTGTAAAAGTTTAAAAAAAAAACGGGACATCTCTTTATTGTGATCATGGACTTCAAAAAAACACAGTCGATGTTTTAAAAAAAAATAACGTGTTTTAGGGGGGCTACCACTTATGGAAGTTTTGTGATTCCCGTACTAAAGTAAAAAAAAAGGATTTTTATTTTCCTTTTTTTTTCGTCAGGGGATGCCTCGGAGTGTATCATTATAGTTTATTATAAAATAAAAGAGGATTTTTTTTCTTAAAATTTTATTCGTGTTTGACGTGTCATTCTCCTGAGAAATGTATTCGATAGCATTTTTCCTTAGGAGCTTGCCACTTAAATCCCGATTTAAAAAAATACAAAAAATTAACTAACTTTTTTTAATATAAACTATAAAGATACACTCTGAACTCTGAGGTATCCCCTGACGAAAAAAAAAATGAAAAATAAAAAATCTCTTTTTTTAGTTTATTATGGGAATCACAAATCTTCCATAGGTGGTAGCGACCCCTAAAATAAGTTCAAATTAAAAAAAAAAATACTGTGTTTTTTGAAGTCCATGATCACAATAAAAAAGTGCCCCGTAATGTTTTTAAACTTTTATAAAATAAGGACCACCCTAGTATAAATACTTACTCACTGTAGAACGTAGACGAAAAAGGTGGGGACTTCCTTACGTCCTTATTTCGGTTCAAATGGTGTCCACAGAACCTGATTCCCACCGGGTTGCCTAATTTTATTTGAACAGTAAGTCAAACTGACTACGGGTTGCCTATTTTCTTCACACCACGCCAGCTCGGTAACAGCTGTCACTCGATGTAACGGCGCTGCTCTCTACAAAGGGTTTAGCAGCCTTACCGAACAAGAGGTGCCTTTCCCCACGGATGAAGTCAATATTTTAGGTGGTGTACTAGCAGGACCTAAGAATACTCCATGCTTAATATCAGCTCTAGATCTTCTTTTGTTTCAGAGTTATTCAAGATAATGTAAAATATACAGGGTGTCGTTGAAAGTGGCATATTTCGTAAACTGTTCAAGTTAGATCAACCAAACAAAATTGTGTTTGATAACAATAAAATAAACTACAAAATTCATATTTTTAACCTGCATCTTGTCCTTATTTTTCATAATAAAAAAAGGTTTCTTGTTTTTTTTTCCATATTTTTTTTTATTTCACGCGGAGGTACACCTACAAAAAAAATATGCATACATAGCCACTAATGTCCACTGTATACATAAATAAAAATATTTCCGTAAATCATCGTGCGTCATGCCAAAAAAAAATTGTTTTTCAGAAGTAGTCGTTACTGGCATACAAATAAAGTACCAGTGCAGTGTGAACATAGTTAGTGTAGTAAGTTAGTGTGTAGGTATACAATCTCTCGACACTTACCGCACAAAATATCATTGACGTAAATTGACTTATTAGTGCATTTGCTATATAAATCAGCCTCTTGTCAAGTCTGTATGCATTTTTTCTTTCCACATATATTTTTTAACGTTTTTTCACAAGACTTACACTTATTTTTTTCCATTTTCCAACAGAAAATGCAACAAATCAAATGTCGAAAACAATACTATGTGTCAAATGTTTATCTCTCTTTTATAAAGCAAATGTATTAATAAGGCCTTCGTCCAGAAATGGACATCCAATAGTAATTAAATATAGTATTTAATTTAGTCACTAAAATAATTATGTTAAAGAATGGAATGATTTAATTTAATTAATTGAAGTGTTGCAAACAGTGCTATAATTTTAATATTATTAATAATTTATTTAATTAATCTATGTAAATATGCACGTATACAAATTTGATGTAACTTCTATTGGAAATAAATGGCTTGATTGATTGATTAATAAGTCAATTTACGTCAATGATATTTTGTGCGGTAAGTGTCGAGAGATTGTATACCTACACACTAACTTATGTTCACACTGCACTGGTACTTTATTTATATGCCAGTAACGACTACTTCTGAAAAAAATTTTTTTTTGGCATGACGCACGATGATTTACGGAAATATTTTTATTTGTGTATACAGTGGACATTAGTGGCTATGTATGCATATTTTTTTTGTAGGTGTACCTCCGCGTGAAATAAAAAAAAATATGGGAAAAAAAACAAGAACCTTTTTTTTATTATGAAAAATAAGGACAAGATGCAGGTTAAAAATATGCATTTTGTAGTTTATTTTATTGTTATCAAACACAATTTTGTTTGGTTGATCTAACTTGAACAGTTTACGAAATATGCCACTTTCAACGACACCCTGTATATTTTACATTATCTTGAATAACTCTGAAACAAAAGAAGATCTAGAGCTGATATTAAGCATGGAGTATTCTTAGGTCCTGCTAGCACACCACCTAAAATATTGACCTCATCCGTGGGGAAAGGCACCTCTTGTTCGGTAAGGCTGCTAAACCCTTTATTGTGAAGGGTTTCAAATCCACTTGTATCTTTGCAATCCGTATTTATTTTTGATGACGTATTGTGAAATATTTCTCATTGAATCATGAATTACACATATACATGCATATTTTAAGAATATCTCAATTTGTCGTAAATTTATACTTCTCCAATGCGCCGTCCCACAAGCGCCAAGCGGTCGCCCGCTCGGTATTCAAACTTCGCACCCTTAGCGGCATAAAGTCGAGTTTCGCGCGGGACAAGACCGCGCGCAAAAATCAGCCATTTTTGCACAAAAAAACAGTTTACCGCCGAACCTTCACCGACGCACGTACATTTTCGCATGTATGTCATTGTAAATACTAATTATTGTTTAAGTGTTTTAGAATAGCTTATACAGTTACTTACTTTGTACGGGCTTAGCTTTTTAACTGTTTTCGCAATCGGTTTATGTATTTACGCGTGTGTTTTAATTGTACGAACTCGAGGTGTAAACTGAACGCTTGTAGTTGTTCTGACCTTGGTAAACAAACTTTTACCTTTATCACGTCTTATTTGATAACCACATTTATTACTTAGTACGATCCCGGGACTTTAGTCAGTAAAAAATATAGTCGTAAGGATGTCCCCACTTCTCGTCTCTGTTCTACAGTGAGTAGGTATTTATACTCTGCCTATTTCGATCACTGATGATCACGGAAGGCAAAGTGGAACTGCTTGATAATTCCGACCTCTATTATCCGTTTCCATAATTTTTTTTTTGGCTGTAGAATTTGATTGTAGTTCTGATCTGATGATGGAATCCGTGAGGAATTCAGGGACTTCAAATTTTGATTTTGTTTATTGATTACATACAGACACAATGGACGTTCCCTTGGCGACACCTTCGTCACGGCTGATATTGGGGATGCAAGTAGAAAGATCACCCCATGGGTCCTTGAGGGTTGGGGAGAACGTGCTAATGGAAAGAACCGATTCCGGTGCTCTTCGCGTAAGTTAAATACAAGTAACTCAAGATATTATATTTAATTGTACCCTATTTTTTTATTATTTTTTGATGTCTTTAGCACTGGCGTCCTGCCAATGTAGAGGTGTCAGAGGACATTGAAGTGGTTGAAGAGCATCAAGACCCCGACGCCCGCCCCGACCCCGGCCCCGACGCCGGCCCCGACCCCGGCCCCGGCCTTAGGCCCCGGAGATTGTTCGCCGATGAAGTTGAGGACGTAAGTATCAAGCTTTTTTGTTTTGAAGTTGAAGAACAGTGCAAACTTTATTTTTACAATTCTAACGACCTTTATTTCTCATCAGATTTAATCACAGCGAAAATAGGATAATATTGTAAGTGTTGATGTGTTTACACATTGTACCTATGATTTTAATGGGTGGCATGGATGTTAATTTGCGTGTGGTTTTAATTATGTTTCCTTTTCCTTTTTTTCCTTTATAACAGTCACACAATTTGCTACATTTACTAATTTTTGTTTTCGTTTCTTTCTGATATCTGACTATCATTTTTTTTTTATTAATCTTGATATTGCACTAATTATAACAATTAACATTTATCATGAATCCGCGATCAGAATACACAGAAACAATGTACAAGCTAAAGTTAGTTTCTAATTCCTTATTTCAGATAAGGATTTCGATTGTAATTATAGTATTTTAGCTTCATATAAAGCTAAAATACTATAATTGTCGATTATTAATTACATGCTGTACAATGGTACTTTTTCTCTCCATTCTGATCGTAGATGGACATAGAACTGCCGTATGAACGCTCGCATTGACTAAACCTAACCCTGGAGTCTGCACCGATTTAATATTTATCCTAATGGAAGAAATGGCTTATGGGTGTGTTTTTAGCATGTGGAGTGATTATCAGGTTATGGTTTGGCACATTAGGTGAGGCGTGGTATTTTATTATAGGAAGAAGATCTTCTTGATGCTGATCTCGCCGAACTCCTCGCTTTGGACTCGGGGAGCGAGGCGGACGACGATGAGGAGCTGACGGAGGATCAACTTCTCCATCTGCTCGAAGACGACGAAGAGGATCATTCGATAAATTTAGATCTAAACACCGAATTGAACGACACCTACGATTGGACGGCCGACTATAATACGTTCACCGGCACCCAGGAGCCATTTCAAAGGAACGTTGGCCCCACAATTGGGGGAACAAGTCCATCGGGCTTGTTCACTCAATTGTGGGACGAGACCTTGATGAAGTCTATTGCCGAGGAAACAAATAGATACGCTTGGACACACATCGCGGTGGCTAGTGAAAATGAGCCAGGTATACCGGCCCGTTCCCGAATTCATGACTGGTACGAAACATCGTCATCAGAATTATACCGCTATTTCGCAGTTATAATTCTGATGGCGATGTGCGTGCGTGGCCAATTAGACGAATACTGGTCCAAGGGAATTCTCGGGATGCCTGATTTCCGGGCGTTAATGACGAAGAACAGATATATGCTATTAAATAAATTCCTTCATTTCGTAGATAACAGCACCATTCTTGACCACGGCCTAGACAGAAAACTAGCAAAAGTAAGACCTCTATTAGATTTCCTTAATAACAAATTTAAAGCCGCTTACTTTCCTCGCAGGGAACTCTCTCTAGACGAGTCGCTGCTGCTTTGGAAAGGACGGTTAAGTTGGGTTCAATGTATCCGAACCAAAGCAGCAAGATTCGGCATAAAGAGCTACGAACTCTGCGAGGGGGTAACCGGCTACGTCATCAACATGATCATATATACAGGGAAGAATGATTCTGGAACCAACCCCATAGCAGGTTTCACCAACGCGACGTCAAAAATTGTTTTAGAACTTGCAAAGGATTTTATAAATAAGGGCTACACATTATTTATGGACAACTTTTATAATTCGGTTCGTCTAAGCCGATTTTTAAAACAAAATAAAACGGATGTGGTTGGGACCCTCAACAGACGTAGACTCGACACCCCCATAGATATACGTAACATAAATGAGAAGAGAATGCCACTGGTAGAGTGGTCAGTGTCGACTGACCACTCTACCAGTGGTCAGTCGACACTGTGGTGACGTTTCTGTTACTGCATGGAAGGACGTCAAACTGGTCACCACAGTGTCGACTTACCACAACGCCGATGTTGTGCGAGGCAGACGTGCAGGCGAGGACGTCTTAAAACCTGTAGTTGTTCAAGATTACAACAAGTTTATGGGTGGTGTCGACTTAAAAGACCAAAAACTATCTATGTACCTACTTGAGAGGAAACGAGGTGTCAAATGGTACATGAAAGTTTTTAGGCGCTTCCTTAATATTACTTTATTAAATTCATACATTATATATTGCGCCAACATGGGCAATGGTAAGAAAATGACGCACCGCCAGTTCAGGTACCAGTTGGCACAGGAATTGGCCGAGAAATATGGCACAAACGTCCGAATAAGGGTCAACAACGTCGCTCAACTCAGCAACCGTCTGAATAAAAATATAGACCATTTTCCGGAGCACGTGATTGTTGACGGTGAGCGAACGGCAAAGCAAGAACGGTACAAGCGGATGCGTTGCATCCGTTGCGCAGCTTTTAAACAGCAAAGTAAAACTAACATCATTTGCAGCGGATGCAAGGTTTTTCTTTGCGTCGGCCAATGTTTTAAAGATTATCACACATTAGAAGATATATAACTCATTAGTTGCAGATATTTTTTACATCTGATAGTATTCGATCCGAGTCCTTCGAGTACTATCAGATGTAAAAAATGTCTCATTATTATCACACCTGGGGCCTATTGCATAACATTTTACAACTCATATTACAAGTGGTAGTCCCTTTTAGATTCCTTTTATAAGAAAGAGAGTTCCGCTTGTAATATGAGTTGTAAAATGTTATGCAATAGGCCCCTGGAACCAGGAATTAACGTTGAATAGAAATTCGAGATCACTAGCCCGCCACTCTACCAACTGAGTGACCGAGACTTAAAACTTTTTTGATTAAACTAACCGCTTTAGAGATATCAGCTGGCAAAGTTATGAGAAGTCTGTCCCCCCCCCCCCCCCCTCTATCTTCCAAACTACCAGTTTTAGAATTCATAAAAAAAAAATTGAGATGGGTGGACATTTATAAATACTTGGTTTGAATAAGATATCTTTTATAGTTTTGGATTGGAGATAACTTGAAATAACTGTAATATTCGTTTGCTGGTACGGAGCCCTTACTTTTTAAGCCTTACATAAGGAAGGTAAAATAATTCAAAATGTATGATTTTTGCAATAAACGAGAGAGATGTTTTATAAGTCAATGCGTGTTTGGATCTATTTATGACGTATAAAACGATATAATGTGAATATTTGATTGTTGTTTGTTTGAATAATTTATTAAAATAAAGGTTACAACACATTATATTGAACAGTTTCCTGCAAAACTTAATGTACACGTACAGTTTGACTGCAGGGTCATGGATAAACTTATAGTTAGCTTGTCAATTAAAATAAATAAAATGTTAATGCTCTGAGGTAATTTTCATTATAATTGTTATTATAGAAACCAAATGTTTTAAAATATATGCATAAGTATAGTGCTGAATTATGAAAAAAATATGTTTTGTTCGTTTGTATATTCGTAATTGTATCTATAGAAATAAAAAACCGTTATTATTTTACTAATGCCTTGTTGTCTTTCATGATCAGACATCGGATTCCGTGGGGCAGATCTTCTTGACAGCTAGGGACTTCCTATACCGATGTACTCATTTATCGATATTAGTTCTAAATACTAGTGACCACACTAAGGTTTACTTATAAAATATTTTTTTACAAAAATAGTATAATGTAATAAAAATAACAAGTAAATGTTCTCCTTCTTTTTTGGAAACGTTTTTAAAATTTTACTCGTCACAATCTATTTCTTCATGAGTTTCATGACTGTCACATCTATTATTGTTAAAGTAAACCAACATACTTTTTCTTCCATATTTTCGGGCGTTAAGCGTTTCCGTCTTGGCTGAAAAATCCATTTCATCCATAACTTATACATATGTACGTAACCTATTGTTTATTTTAAAGATGCTATGTGTGAATTTCATACTTGACTTCAGAGCAATAGTTATAAAAAAACACAATGTTGGGGGCGGTCACTAGTATATAGAACTAGTATCGACAAATGAGTTTATCGATTTAGGAAGTCCCTAGCTGTCAAGAAGATCTGCCCCACGAAATCCGATGTCTGTTCATGATCCATGTTTTACATTTTTTAAAGTTCGTTTTATTTAGGTATACAAAACATATTGCACAATAATGTTTGAAATACCTATCTATTTTCATCTAATTTGTATCTAATTAGTAATAAAAAAAAATTGCAAGAACTGAAATGTTTTATTTCTCCAAAGTGAACATCCTATACATGCGGACGGATATGTCACTAGGCAGTTGACGTTTGTCTTTACAGGTGCGGATCCGTCACTAAAGGTTGAACACGCCAAAATTGAGGCATGTAAAATCGTTTATATCTATGGGAAAAATGGAGGTATAGAAACTTTTAAAGTACCTTTTTGATCACAAGAACCTGCCAAAAACATGTAAAAAAATTGTTTTCGTATAATTATTCGTTGTCAAAATGTCGAGCAAACAACACAAAAAACGCGAACGTACTTTGCACAAATACGTCAAAAATTCAACACTAAGATATAGAGATATCGCGAAAAGACTAAAATATCCCCAATCTGCGGTTTGTCGCGTATTAAAGAAGTTCCGTGAACACTTGACAATAGATAGAAAGCCAGGAAGTGGAGGGTGCAGAGTCTGAAGAATAAAAAAAAGGAACGAGAGTATTGTTAGGATTTTCGCCTCAAATCCTAAGATGTCTTCTCGTGATGTGGCCAAGAAGGTAAAGATGTCTCAGTCCTATGTTCAAAAAATATAACGTAGGGCTGGACTTAGAAGTTTTAAAGCCCAGGCCGCACCAGATCGAAATTCGAAACAGAACTCATCCGCAAGGAAACGGTCACGAAAACTTTATGAGAAATTCATTACGAAATTTACATGCGTTGTCATGGACGACGAAACATATGTAAAAGCTGATTTTAAACAAATACCTGGGCAAGAGTTTTATACCAGTCTAAGTCGAACAGATGCTCCTGAAGAATGTAAATTGAAAAAGTTTTCGAAATTCCCAAAAAATACCTTCTTTGGCAAGCAATATGCAGCTGTGGGAAAAGAAGTCGCTCGTTTATTAACACCGGGACAATAAACGGCGAAATTTATCAAAAAGAGTGTTTACAGAAACGTTTGCTGCCTCTTATAAGAAAGCACGACTCACCGCCGCTGTTTTGGTCAGATTTGGCCAGTTGTCACTAGGCAAAACCAGTGATGGAATGGTACAGCACAAGGAGGATTGAGTGGTACCAAAATTATGCAACCCGCCAAATAGTCCAGAACTGCGGCCTGTTGAAGAGTACTGGAGTATGATGAAGGGAATTTTAAAAAAGAAAGGCGGAGAAGTAAAATCAGTCCCCGAGCTATAAAAAATATGAACGTGGGCGTCAAAGCGGTGTCCTAACGAGATGGTGCAAAGTCCTATGAGACGTATACGCAAGAAAGTTAGAAGTATGGCTTACGGTGTAGACAATAACTAAAATAGAAAATGTTATTTTAAACTACGTTAAATTTGTCATTGAACATGTGAAACATAATGTAGCCTTACACTCTAAAATTTATTTTTTATGACTATTTGTGTGCCTCAATTTTGGCGTGTTCAAGCTTTAGGCAGTTAGCAATTCCTTGTATGGGACGGATACGGGACAAGGCAGATGAGTTACATAGCTGACTCACGCACACATACAAACAATGAATGATTTTTGGATTACTTCGAGCTAACATTTTATTTGAACATTTTTAGTAAGAATATTTTATAAATTTTGTAATCTGTGGTGCTCCACAGATAGCCTTTTTCATCTACTTTATATCAAGGCCATTTTTATGGAGCATAGACAATAAGAATTTAAGAAAATCTGTATGTTCTGTGAGTTCGGCGCTTACGTCTTGTGTTCAGTTTTTTCGGCTTATAATTCATTTTATTTAGTTTTATGTGTTTTTTGTGTATGAGAAATAGAAAAGAGATAACTAATTTATCTAAAAAAGTGAACACAAGCATGATAGGTAGTAGAGTTATACGGTAGGAGCATACAAACTTTTGCTACAGCTAAGTGTAAAATGGCGAAGTTGTGTGTCCAGTTTGCAATTTTCAATATCTAAATGATGGATGCTGTGCATGTGAATTATCTTTTTTTATACACCAATTGATAGCTTTGTTATCTGACAATTTAGAAAAATCAAAACTAATGTGTAATAAAATAGCTTTTTATTCAAAAATCGACATTAACTGCGGTAAGGGCGTTTTCACATCTTTTGCTGAATTCAAGGACCTGTATAAAATAAATAAAACAAATATCGTAAGTAATACATATTGCTAAACCTTCCTTAGTTATCAAGGATTTGATAAAAAACCCAACATAAAGTCATATTTAAGAAAAGTATGTATTTTTTCTTAAAAATCTGTAACCGTCCGACTGCGTTCTAAAGTGACGTAAATTCTCGGCAGTCAACGGGTACAAGTATGCAAGCTTATTCGGCGCTTGCCGGGGGTAGGACGGATCCGGCACTAGGCATTTGACGGGTACAAGGATGTTTATGTGTTTGGCGCTCCAGGGGTTAAAGGACTTTAGTTAGGTACTGTACTTTTTCCTTTACTAACCTATCTTGAAATTAAACTTTTTCTAACCCTTAGAAGTATAGATAGCCTTTAAAAATTTTGTTTAGGGATTATCTAATAGATAAATTTAGTTATCCGAAAGGATGAGTTAGTGATATTTTTAAAGTTTTTCTCGGGTTTGACATTTTCCTTCTCTCCTTGGTACCGGGAAGGCCTCGAATTTTACTTATTGCCCCTTACCTAAGGGAAAGGGATAGGGATCGACCCCACCCATCGAGTGTAGGGTCTCCAATACTCCGTGTGTACGGAAAGCTGGTGGTGTTGTGCCGGCCACAGTCGGTTTCACCGAGTTGTCTCAGTACACTCGTCTTACCTTCTCTCCGCCGCTGCGCTCGGAACGCTGTTTATGCACCGGTCGCAGTCGGTCCTCCTGAGTTCTCGAAAAACGCATAATGCTTAGAGACATGAGAGCTGTTGCTCTCATGACTACTCATGAGTCTTGTATTATGCTTGCTAACTAAGAGGGGTTTTTGTGAAGAACGAAACTCACCACCGCGATACTCGGATCCAACAGGAAGTGAAGCGTCATGCGATAGAGACGGATGGCCGACCCCGACCAGTAAGAAATTGGAAAGTATAGCCTTGCTGCTAAAGTCGAGAACCATCAACGAATTCGAGATGCAGGATGAGCTTTTTGACATAATGGACAAACACTCGTCACCCAGCACTTATTACAGTGTTGGAGTTGAGATTGGAATTCCGTATCCCCTTCTCGATGCTAACCGCGAAGGCTCACGTAATTCCCGACAAAACCTATAGGCTAAATTTGTGTTTTTAAACACACCGCCATCTGATATGCATCCCTTGCTGCCAACATCTACATACAGAAATTTGTAGTTAGCGTCAACTACAGCGGACAGTACAATACTGGGAAACAATTCGTAACAGTCGTAGTCGTTGCCACTATTTATAGGCGACTGTAACATAACATGTTTGCCAACCATTGCTCCTATGGCATGTGGGAAATTCTATTTGCTCTCAAATTCCTTTGCTATGGTCAGCCACTCTTCTTTGGATAATGGTATCTGTAAATAATACAAAATAATCTCTTTACAGGATACCAGTCAGACGTCCTCGTTGCGAAGACACGCGTAATGAAGAAGCACACAAAACTTCAAGCTCGACAGCACCAAAATAAAAGTCGTCGAGGCCTAAAAAGAGAACAAAAGTAAACGAGACTGAAGTCTTAACGGACAATGCTATATCTGAAGCTCTTTAAGTCTCATGCAACAGTGTGCAAAAAATAGTGATAGTTTAAAAGATTCCTATCATGTTTATGGATAACTTATTGTCCACTTATTCTTTGGCTTGCGTTAAAAACGCAATAAATAAAATTATTTTCGAAGCGGATATTGGAGCATTCGTGTATCTCGATATTGTTCTCTAGGCTTCTCGAACAGTTCGGTAAAAAAAGACTAGCGAGTTGCCAGAGACAGAGATTGACAATCGTCTTTTCTGTTCGTGACTCGGCAGAGTGCGTGAGCAAAATTTCTTCCTAGTTTGCAATCCTAAAGAATCCATTAAGGATTTACTCACCGTTTTGGTGATTTCTTCGGGTACAAGGATGGCGTGGTGACACAATCATCTGATGGTCGCTCCAAAAATTACATAGGAATCCTTACGCCACCGCCATCCGGAGGTCGACATGGGAGCGAGTCGGCCTCTCTTTATTCTCCGATTCTTTAATTTGACAACGTTAATTTAACACCTCGAAACGTCGGTGAGTGTCGCCTCCCGCCGCAACGGTGCGCTTACGGTGCGTGTTAGAAACCAGGAGGGATAAGCCCGGTGGGACTCCCAGTTACTGGCGGCGGCGCGACGGATGCCTCGGCGTCTCCGTAAATAAACTTAGGACCCCCTCCCTTCTGGAGGGGCTAACTACACCATCTGAGCAAAGGGGGATAGACATGTATGAAATGTAGAGAAAATTTGAAAGCTGAATTTCATGCTAAAGATCTTGGCGAGTTTTGGTGTTCTTTGAGTGAAGCATACTCTCTTCTTGTCAAGCGAGTGTCCATTCTGATACCTTTTGCTACTACGTATCTTTGCGAGTCTGGGTTCTTTTATTTTCGGGGACCCACTGAACCGATCTCCAGTATTTAGGATCCATACTGATGGAGATTGAGTCCATTAGCACGGCGGTTCCAAGTGCCAATGTGATACGCAAATGGATTAAAATGTTCGAAACAACGGACGCCCGGTATGAATTATTGCGACTGTTGACAATAATTCATACCGGAAGATGGAGCCACATGCCATACGGCTAAGGTGTCTATAGCGCTACTGAAAACTGTTTTCCCCGGAAAACTCATTTCCAAAAGGGGTAATATTGAATGGCGACCACGCAGCCCTGATCTCTCTACCTCAAATCAGTTGTGTACGAGAATAATTCAACAAATTTAGAGCCACTCAAAAGGATGATTATCCGGGAAATCAACAATATCCCGGGAGTAACCTATGGCAGTATTTATCAAAATTTGCAACTCCGCCTTTAGGAATGCCAAGCAACGTCATTTGGATAACATTATTTTTCAAGTCTTAAAATTTCCAAATTTGCGATTTTCTTAGAGCAGTAATAAAAATATTGTATGCTCAAGTTTTTTATAAATTTAATTTTCAAATCGCCAACACCCTTATGGTCCACCCTGTATTTATCACAATGGAACCTTTTAGTAAAGTTACTGATCTGTCTTCTTTTCGAAAAAGATCGTAGTATCATAATACCTAATAACCTCATCCTGAACTGGTCATAAGTGTTCACGACGAAACGTACAAATAGGTATATGTTAGCGATAAGCATGTAAATAGGTAATAAATAAATACGTAATAAAAATAGATAAGCATGTTAGAGTAGGTACAAGTATGTTTTTCCATATGTAATAGGTATAAGTGTATTTTCATATGTAATAGGTATATGTGTATCTGGTGTATATTTTTAATCATAATAGGTTAAGTTGTAAATAAAGATAAAGTAGTTATGTGTTTTAATACAGGTACAAAGGGGCGAACCCGGCCCTAAGTTAGGATAGGCTAGAATGCCTAGAAAAACCAATAAGATTCCAATAGTGGAAAGTAACACGCTTATCTTTCAAATAGGATTCTAATAAGAACTTAGGAAATATCACTTTAGAATACCTAAGACCTAAAAATATTGTGAATAATGTTTGATTCAATAGATAAAAAGATCGCTAAGGGCGAAGGAGGAACGCGGGTCGCGGGGGACGCGACGCGACCGGCGGCAAATCATATAAAAGGCGGGCGCGCGCGCTCGCAAATCAGTAACATTGACTCGCTGACGCGCTGCCGAAGGGAACAGACGTGCGCTCTCTGTACCTCAGCCGCTCACTCTATCTATCTCGCTCTCTCTCTCTGTCACTAAGTGCCGCGCTAGTGCAAACAAATCGCGACGCGTTTTCAAAAGGAACACAAGTGCGCTCTGAGGCCGAATCCCAGAGACCCGTGTATCCTATCGATCTCGCGTACCCGTTTTCGCGCTAGTGTCAACTCAGTGTCCGCGACTACCGCTACCGTTAGCGCTAGTTAATCACAGACTTTTTCTTGTCTGTTTCAGTGTCCAGTGAAAATAGTGAGTGAGCAGCAGCATGGCAGTGCAACACTCGCCCCGCAAAGGCCGCAAGGCAGCAGCAGCGCAGCCACCAGCACAGCCGTCAGCAACAGACGCCGCACCATCAGTAGAGTCAGGTATCGCACCGGTACAGCCCTCCGCTACCGAAAGGACTTCGGCGCCGCCAAAGCCGAAGCGTAAACAGATCCCGAAATCGGGGTCATTCACAGATGAGGACGCACAGACCTCCACCGACTAATCCATGGAATCGGAGGTGGAGGCTGGAGCGTGCGAATCGGAGAATGACGCCGGTACGGGGGAAGCGAACGTTGGCTCGGGCAGTGCCGAAGCCCCCGAGGACGAGGGGTCGGACCGGTGCGCAAGTCGCAACTCGTCGCGTGGGATTTTGTCGCCGATCGGTGAGTCATCATGACCTATCGGTGAGTCGGACGATGAACCGAAAGGCGACAAAATACCACGTGGGACAGGTTCAAACCTGTCTCATCACTCGACGGACGAGGAGACGCCCGCAAAGGCGCACCACGGCCGTCGTGCATCGCCCCGCCGCATTGTACCGCAGGAGTTTAGCCTGGAGTTGAGCCACAGCGCTTGGTCGGACATCTTTTCGAAACTTGAACAAGTTTCGAAAGGATCGATGAACAGAAGTGCCTTGGACCCACTCGTGACTAAACTTCTCGACACCCTGCTGAAGCACCCTAGCGAGCGTCAGCAGAAGAGCCGCCCGCCGGCACAGGAGGGAAAGCGCGAATGCAACCGCATCTCCCCTGTGCTCCGCGGAGGTCCTCATCCCGCCGTCTGCCCACAGGTCTCGCACCAGCCGCAGCCGTGCCCCACCGCGCCTTCAACGGCGACCGCGCGCCCATCGTTCGCTGACGCAGCGAGAACACCCGCCGCTCCCAAAAGTAAGGCAAAGAGCAAGCGTGCCGCTTGCTCTGCCGCTCCCGCCCCTTCCACAGGTCCCGCTCCAGCGCCCGCGGCCAAGTACCCGAGCATCGTGGTAGAGGACTTCCCGGCCTGGCAGCTACATCTCGAAGACCTGTCCACGCAGCTCGGCTACAAGGCCACCTGTGAGGCCACGGGGGACAACCGTGGCCTCCGCTTCCTCCCTCGATCCGGGGAGGAATACAGGGCAGTGGATCATTTTCTGACAGATCTCGCAGGCCGCATCAATATCACGCCAGACGTCTACAAGGATAAGGCGTCGCTGCCGCTCAAGGCCGCAATCCGCGGCCTACCGCCAGGCATGACCCCACAGGAGGTGAAGGACGCATGCGCCGTGAAGGGGTACACGGTTGAGCATGCGAAGCTTATTTCAGGTGGCAGAGGACGAGGAGGCAGCCTCTACTTCGTGCGGCTGGAGGGCTCGGCCAGGGAGTGCGCGGCATTCCTGGACATCACCGAGCTCTGCGGCATCACCAATAAGATCCGGGTCGAACCCTGGAGGGGCAAAGCCGGCCCCCCGCAGTGCCTCCGGTGCCAGGGATTCAGGCACTCATCCCTGGGTTGCCGGAGGCCTGCGGTCTGTGTAAGTTGCGCAGGCAACCACCTATCTCGGGAGTGCCCACGCCCAAAGGAGGAGCCAGCGACCTGCTCGCATTGCGGGGGAGACCACCCTGCAAATCACAAGCAGTGTAGGGTATTCCAGGAGGAGCTCCGCAACTGGGCGAAGGGCAGAGGAGGCACGAGGGCCTTCACTCACCGCCGCCGCCAGCAGCAACAACAACGGCAGCAACAACGCAGGGGGCCTGACACCAGGCACACTGTAAGGTCGGGAGAGGTTACGGAGTCCGCTCCGCAATCTCTCATGGCGCAAGCCAATCCCCCTAGGGCCCGCACGGGAGGACTGTCAGCGCAGCCACAGCGACGCGCCAACGCAGCCCGCACGCAGCAGCCGCAGCCGGACCAGCAAGACATCCCGCCGCACTTCGCCACTTTGGCCTCGGCCATTTCTATAGCAGTGACCAAGGTACTAGCCGAGACCTTACCATCTCTCGCGCTAATGTAGTTGGTTGCCCCAACCAAACTACCACGCTACCCCATCCATCTTACCAATCTCAATATGTGTAGTACATCATTACGTGTTGTGTATTGGAACGCTCAATCCCTAACCGAAAAAACTAATGAGATTCGCCATTTCCTTCATAGCCAGGAAATCGACATCATGCTGATCTGCGAGACGATGCTCAAGGCATCCTCGCTGTTCCGCATCGGAGGGTACAACGTGTACCGAACACACGAGCAGGCAGCGGATGGCCGTCCTTACAGGGGACTGGCCATCCTAGTGAAGAGGACCATCGTCCACCAACTGGTGGACCCGCCGCAGCTCCTTTCAGCTATGTCTGCCCTCGGGGTAGACATAAGCCTCACCAAACACCACTCACAATCCCGAGCTCTCTCATTAATATTAAGTAACCCTTTTGTAATCTATTTAAAAAAACTTTTTTTCTGATACAAATTATCAACTTGGTATATGTTGATATCATTATAAATTGAAAGACTGTTGATTCTTTAATTCCAGACACCCACCTTGCGATTAAAAGTCCAAAATTAAATTAAAGGGGAATTCTCTCTCTTTCTCTTGAGGTTGGCTGCCTGGCGCCCGAGCTATTGTTTTATTTTTTTATTATACTTTTCTTTTAGTGGCAGTACACCTCAGGGCATCCCGCCCCTATTTTTTCTCTTTGAGAGAGTATTTCCTTCCTTCCAGACCCCCACAACATTAAAACCGTGGGGTTCTATCAATAAAAGGTTAGTATTTAACCCCTACACCTATTTTTTAACATTACAAAATGTAACGGGCGAAGACAGCTTAAACAGAAAGAGATAATTCAAGTTTCCTCTCGTTCTTGGTCATCATCGGCTTCTTCCAAAGTTCAATCATCAGTGAATAATTTGGAAGATATAGGTAGGTACAGTAAATGCAATACCTTCACTTTTAGTGATCGCCATAAGAGTACCTAGATTGTAATATAGAGTCGGAACCATTTAGGTGGAAACGTTCATATTTCATATATGACCTCAAGACATTTATATTTTGCGTTTGTAACGTGTCGAAAAGACACGCTACATGTTAGTTGCCTCCTACAATTGAATTGGAATATTTCGTTCGGCATTTCACCGGTCTAGCTTGCTAAATATATCCTATCCAAAGAATCGTGACTGTTTGTTTCATTTTCCATAGCTTTACTTACCCGCTGAAATTCCTATTCCCATATTTATTCGTATTTGAATGGCATTAGTCCTCATTTAGATATCAATATACGTAAATAACCTGGTAGATCTGTTAAGTCGAAGTTTTAGGTTATCTTTGGACTGTCATTGTGACGTTTCCCCTGACAGTTGGTAGGGCTCCGTTCTTGTTAAGCTGTCACCCATGACAGGTGGGAATGAGTGTATTGGAAGTTTGACATTTGTGGACGTAAATTAAAAAAAAGAAGACGACTTTGACAACCAGACGGATATAGAATTCATTTGCAGAGAAACCTTGCTAGCAAACACTTGAGTGAAAATTAAAATCCGCTGATATCGGGAAATATCCCAGCCTTGATGGCACTTTATTAACTTAAAAGGATGGCTGGATAAAGGAAACAACCTAAGGTAAATATATTGCCAGTGGATTATCAAAATCTTGTGAGATATTCGAAAAAGTAATAGCACATGTTTGTTTGTTGTTATAGCCGCTCCTTGAAATGACTGCATCACCTTCCAGCCACTCCGAGAGGAATCCGACGTAAGTTTTTGTAATTGTAATAAGTGGATTCTCACGCGAATTCGCCCACAAATGTGTGCGAGCATTGACGGCTCTCCTTCTTTCCTTTTCAGGCAGGAGCAAGTCGGAAATTATAGTGAAATTATTGAAAATTATTCTAAAATGATTCAGTAATGGGTTCAGTTATAGGTTCAGAAACGTTTAGATGCATTTAGATACATAAAGATATAGATATACCCATAACTATAACCATGAACCTTACATTTGTGACTATTTTTTCCTCCCTTTGAGGGACTACCTATTTTTGTCCAAATTCTGTTTCTTTCTTCCATTGGAAGTTTTCTCTACATGATGTACTTCGCCAAGTGCTGAAGTGCGTACTCCACGCGTCCCCATTTTGGACGAATTCGGCGAGCCAACCGACGCCACGTGGGCGTAGGAAACTCGGCGGTCGGCGCTGACTTCCGTTTCTCCCTGTGAATCGTCAAGCCTGTGTCTCCGGGTGCAGGAGCCCAGAGGGAAGGCCCCGGGCGCAACCATTATCCCCAGAAGCCAAACAGCGGGGGTCACGTCGCCACCCGGCGAGATTTAGGACTCCCCCTTCTGGGGAGTCACCCATTTAATCCCCCTGTATTTTTTGAGGCCGAGGGGGCCTCCCACCATCAGTTCATCGAAGCGAGACTCACGCGGCATCAGGCCCGGGCTGTCCACTTCTGATACATACGAACAAACCTAGAGATGATAAGGTCGGTGTACTTTCATTTTTAATTGCGAAGTCCTCAACTTAGTTTTTAACACAGTATCATATTTAAAATCCAAAATTCCTATTAGAAATCATCTAAACCTAAACAAATTGTGCCAATTAGACATAAGAAGTGCAGAATTATCTCAACCTGCGTTGAAATAATTCGGGGCTCGTAACCTTTGTATCTTAATTAAGGATCAAATTCTCTGTAATTTATTACCAACTTTCTTTGTGAGAATATAGTATTATGAATTGAAAGATAAATAATTAGTTTAATTCCAGACCCCTGCTTTGAGATTTAAATTCCAAGTTTCAAAGGGAATTCTCTCTCCATTTTTATGAGATTGGCTGTCTGGCGCCCGAGCTTTTAATTCCATCTTCCCTTTTATACTTTTTTTGGCAGTTAATCCCTATCTCTTTGTTTCTTTTAGAGAGAGGGTTTCCTAATCTCCGGACCCCCACCACCATATTACCGTGGGGTGCTTTAAATAAAAGGTTGGTATTCTTTTCACATATTTTATTTTTAAACAAACCACCATTGAGAACATTTTTAAACATTACATGTTTTTCGTATTCAATATAATTAAAATTGTTTTTATTTTTTTAGATTTACTGGAAATGGAAGATTAAATGACAGTTTTAAAAAATACTCTGGAACCTTGGAATCTAAGCCACTACGTTTTGGCGCCACAGCGGGTAGTTTTATATTTCAACATCCACACGGGAGTTTAACGTAAACGATCACAACAATGTCACAATTCCACGAATGTTTCAACGTTCGAGCAATCAAGCTCTCCGTAACTAATCTGGCTCAGGCATATCCTTAAGACGGATCGTACGAAATTAACTGTAGACTTCCGGTTTCAAAATTGAAAGTCAATAAAAATTAACTCTTAATGAACCATGATGGAACCGGTTCTCGTTCGAAATAAATTTTCCATATCAGAACAGTAGGCAAATAATACCTACTTATTTTGAAATGGATTTCCAGAGAAAGAACGCTCGCTTGACACTGGTTTTTATATTCCAAGTCCTCGCGTTTTCCTAAAACTAAACGTATCACCAAACGAGGGTGGAGGTAGTCGAGGAGGAGCGAGACTATGTCCTCTCCGACAGTACCATTAATTACTGGTTCAATTACTGCCGAGAGGCAACCACAAGGATAAATTGGGGGACCCAACAAAGTGGTCCAAATTAATTAAGGAAGTTTAGGAAGAGAAAGTATAATAGAGGAAGGTTATTGGGTAAGTGGCATGATTGAGGATGGCAGCGGCGACCTAAGGCTGGAGGTGTGTCCCGATAATGAAAGCTCTGCTGAAATATTGGTGCCACTTATAACGAAGCATGTTCCATCATACATAACGAATTACTGGAGAGCAATATAATTGCCTTCCTGGACATGGATATATTCATAAAAGGTTCAACCATAGTGACCTACAAATTTGTGCCACCAGACGGGACACACTCAGAGGATAGAAAGCCAATGGCGAAATTTAAAAAAGTAGTTCGATGCAAACAAGACGAAAATAATTTTGTAGAGTAAGGGGTAGTTTGGAGGAGAAGAATTTACCTAAATCATTTATACTTTGAAACATTAATTAAGGCAAATATGTTTTAAAATAGATATGTAGTTTTATTTTAGTTTTTTGAAAGGTTCTTTAGTTTTAATTAGAATTAATGTAAGATTAAGATTTAAATGTAATTCTAGATTAAAGATAAAAAGTAAAATAACCGTTATTAATTTTGATACGTGTTCATTTCATCACCACCAATCTTACTGTTTTCTAACGGCTGTTTCCTATATATGCTATCTGAAGTTAAAGACTGATAGCTATCTACTGTCATCAGTAACTAGTTATTTATCGTTCTAGTGCGAGCGTCCCAATATCTGTTAGACGTGTTATCTATCTCCATAAAACAGTATTACCTATCCGAGCCCTCTCTCACGTTTCATTTTACTCAACACGCATACCAGGGCATAGTTAAGAGTTAAATGACGAATATATCACGACTTCTGTTCACTATTAATAGCAATTTTATTTTTAATAGGTACTTATCTCTATAGATTAGTGTCGAATTAAGTAAATTAAAAAAATCAGCTTGAGTATTGATATTTTCTGTAATAAAATGGGCGTATTGTTACCGGAATGCGTTTCGGTCAGACAGAGCGTCCATTCAATTATTACGAGTACAAAATAGGTAATTGATATATAAACTACTTAAAACTACTATTTCTGTGTGATAAGCATGAGTGCAGTAAGCAATGTTGTTTTATTTTTATGTATGATATGATATATAGGAACTAACATTATTTCTTTGTTGCAGCAAAAGAGCGTCCCATTAACCAAGGAGGAAGTCATGCAACTGATTAGCTTAGTACATAGCAATCCAGTTGTGTACAGTAAAGTAACAAACGCGAGCAACAACCAGCTCAAGGAAGTGACTTGGCAAAAGATAACGGACAGCTTCAATTCATTGATAGGAAGTTGCCCCAGGAAACCTGAGCAGCTCCGGCTTAAATGGGAGAATTTAAAAAAAGCTGCCCGAAAGAGGAGTGCAAAAATAAGAAAGAAAGAAGAATTTGAAGGTAGGCCCTTATCAATTAAAAACTACACTCCTTACTTCTACACTCCTTACTTATTTATATTTTTTTAACAATTCATGAAATGTTGCTAATAACAGCATAACTAACTTTTTGTGTCATTTCCAGACAAGTGGTGGGGAGCCTCCTGATGAAGCTCTGGACAAAGTAGCGGGCATTTTAGGTCCGACCTGTGATGGCTACGATGTCCAATTCGGTGATGATGCTGTGGTGGTGGATGCTGAAGTCGAGATGGTGGAGGAATTTAATAATATGGTTTTTGAGCCAGCGGCCCTGCCATCAGAAAATATTCTTTCACCAGTGGCAGCCTCACCAGCTTCGCCAAAAGTTCTGCGCAGAGAAGGGTATGTTCAGGGAGCTCATGGAAAAAGAAAGTCAAGGCGGAGCTCGGCTCAAAATGCCTTGCTCAATGAAATCGCGCCAGGAAAGACTACGACGAGTTTCACGGCCTAAACAGGCTCAGAGGGTCGGGGTCGCATTCAAATATGGCTTCAGGCATCATGTGATCCGGAATGCACCATTCTCTGATGCCTGAGCCGCCAATAGATCTCCTCTTTCACCTGCACACACCTAAGAGGTGCACTCTAAAAAATAAAGCACTTATCGCCAAAAATTGTAAAACGCTGTACTAGCCGCCAACATTGTAACAGTCCAGCATGCAACTGTAATCCCATTCCTAATGCATGTTATAAAAATAGAAATAGGATTAAGAAATTTCTGATGCACGCACCACCTGAAACCAATGGACGTCCCTCGGACGGGGGGCCTGGCGAGGGATGTCGCGAGCCAAGCGATGCCGACGGATGACTGAATGAGGCGGTTGCTCCACCAGAAGCCTAAACGATGAAATTAATTTCGTCTTCGGTCTTTCAGCACTGGCTGGGGCAAGAGAAGGAAGGCACAAATTAGATTAGTAGAAGAACTAACAAAGAAAATGCTAGCCAAAAACAAATTTGTAATATATGTGTAAATAAAATAACATCCGCGTTAGGCAAACTATTCTGGAGGACACCAAGTTGATGGAAGGGGAAGAGAATTGCCACATTCAGCTCCTCACAATGGTAGATTACTAAAAAATCAGCAGAAAACTTAGTAGAGGATCGAAAAAGTAATTATGCAAGCCGAAATCAGGGAAAACCTGGGGCTCTTTGTGGATGTGGTGCGTCCGACTACTGGTACCAAAAAGATGGAAACACGACTCTGACTGCATTTTCGGAAAGATTTTGAGCGACTTTTGTCGAAATTTTGAGATAGAATAGCGAATAATCCCGGACTCTCTCATTAATGTTAAGTACCCATTTTGTAATTTAGATAAGAAACTTTCTTTCTGATGCAAATAATCAACTTTTGTATGTTACCCTTATTATAAATTGAAAGACAACTAATTGTTTCATTCCAGACCCCCACCTTGTGATTAAAAGTCCAAAATTAAAGGGGAATTCTCTCTCTTTCTATTGAGGTAGACTGCCTGGCGCCCGACCTTATTTTATTCTATATTAAACTTTTCTTTATGTGGCAGTACACCTCAGGGCATCCCGCCCCTTATTTTTCTCTTAGAAAGAGCATTTCCTTCCTTCCGGGCCCCCACAACATTAAAACCGTGGGGTTTTATCTCTATAAGGTCAGTATTTTAAATAAAACTTTTTTAATAAAATTAAATACAACCCCATTTTATTTTTTTACTTTACAGGGCCTACGAGTTTTTCAATGTAAGAACGTAAAACAATCACAGAAATTAATAATTTGCGCTTACAGTTCCTAAAATTTGACGTGTAAAATTGTCCTAAGTGACGAAAGCAAAATCCTCGAAATAGTGTCGTGTCAAAAACCATAACTTGGCGGACTCTGACATTGTTCAGTTATTTAGTACCTACTCTTTATATAAATATTGCGAAGGCAGTTTGAAACTGAAAACAACGTCGGTTTATGACAGCCAGCATCAATCGCCGAATTTAAAGGCCGAGCGTTGAAGCTTATATAGTAGATGGCACACCGTTTTGCTGGACACGCGTGCGTGCAAACCACGCAAGCGGTGTACCAACGAATATGAAATTCACATACGCTACAACGCATAAGGCACGTTCACACGTATCTGGTGTGGCATGGCCTTAAATCCAATCGGGAACGTGTGGACAGACATTTTGAACGCTGTAAGCGATTAAATGCCAGCCATGTAGTCCAAATTATGGGATGTGGTATTGGTACAGCTCCATAAAATTTACTATTTGAACATGTATGACATATTATAAATAAAGTGCTAGTACCTAGACATGTAAAAGAACACTGCTTTTTTGGAAGTACATAGACACAGTCGACGACAGATATGTACCTCCCTTGTTTTCTACTGTATATTTCAAATTACACCCATAATGAGAACTAATGTAGTACATTTTTATAAAATTACATAACAATGCGCTAGTAGAGACAGACATGTAAAAGAACAATTTTGTGACTGCCACTTGAACTCGTGCCTTTTCTTATTTTTCTATTTATTTGGACTGTTCTTCCGAACAACTTTAACAGTTTTCAAAACTCCCATTTTATGAATTAAAGAATAACAATTAAATAATTAAAAAAAGAAAAAGATGGGAGGATGAATTAAAAACAGTGGCAGGACCAACATGGATTAGAAAGACAATGAACAGGAAACTTTGGAAAACCCTAGGGGAGGCCTTTGCCAAACGGCAATCAGATTAGTAATTAAGATTAGTGAATATAATGTTTTAGTAGATAAGTTTAATCTGAATAAAGGCTTATTTTATTTATTAATTAACAAAAACAAGAAACCTATGTACCTGTATGTTATGACGAAAGTAGTCATGTCATCATAGATCCACAATCAAATAATTTCCTACTTAATACTTAAAAACCTCTTCAAAAAACGAACAACTAAGATTGCATGATGGACAACTTCTATGCATAATTGTGAAGAATTATTTTTGAACATCTTAAGCATTTTATCTATTCATTTAATATAATAATGCATGTTCATGATGTAATGTACATATTTTAACATATTCACAAATCTTAGTGAAACATAAATTATGATAATGTAATATTTTTCAATGCAGGACTGCATTAAAACATATTGTAATTCTTTACAAGCTTTTAAAAATACTAGAATTTTCAATGCGGGTCATTTTTAACTAAGTCGATTATTTATCATTAATTCAAGAATGATTTGTACAATCATAGTTGAAATAATGAATGTCTCCAATACAGTACCAGTGTCTAATAGCAGAAAGTGGCCAATAGAGTACACAACTATTTGGTTGTCTACAAGCTACAAAGTATGTAACACTGACTGTACATAATAAATAACGCTTGATATTGTAGACTTTTCAACGCAGGACATAATACCACCATAACCTATATAATTTAGTTGAATACTTTGAAAAATATAGCAAGACATGTAACAATAATGTATGTTTATTTTCAGGCTCTTGTCTCACTTGAAACTTAAGAAGGAATTAAATATCCACAGATTTAAAAAAAGAAGAAGAATGAATGTATACTTTAGGAGACCCATAATTATGTATGTATGTTGACAGTGAAAATGTAGTAAAATCATTCAGGTTAGTTTGTATTAAATTTTTACAGATGATTAGTTGTGCTGCAACACAATGACAGAATAGATAAAGGTGCTTCCAGTTTATCTTCAGTAGAACCAGATTTAGGAGAGGGCCACATCAGGCATATTGAGACTTGAACAGAACATACCCAACCGGGAAATGAATTAACGAGACCAGCAGTGGGTTTGAATGCACCACAAGACAGTTAAGTAGAAAACGTTAAATATATCAATAAAATTTAGGTAACACAATTTTGATCACACATTTTAAAAGTCATAGCATAGAACTAGAATCCAAAATTATTTAGTATTATCAAGATCGATGTAGTCACAATTACAAAGACATTATTATAATATTTACAATGCATATTTTAGAGTGGAGCCTGACTCGACATAAGAATCTCTTTTATGTCACCAGACCCCCAGCATGATGGTCCGATGATATAAGAGATAGGAGGATCAATTTGGAAGAGGAAAACAGACAACCACTGTGTGGAAGAAAATTGGAGAGGCATATGCCCAACGGTGAGTGAACACAAATGTTGATGAAGAAGAAGAGAAGAGACATTGCAATATACGTATTGTATTATTTTTGACAAATGATCAGACTAGTCCTATAGGCTAAAGTATTAACTTGAAATTATTATCAATAAATTAATTCTGAGTATGAACTACAACCATTCTTCACAAGCATGTATTTTGCAGAAACGACCGTTATAAAAAACAGACAACACAATGTGCGTGCACGCGTTTGAATTCAAGTGGTTCCTTTGGTCGGACTCGGTGAGAACAATCTACACCTCTTCTTTCTTTTTACCGCATAAAAATCACTTCAAGGACACAACAATAAACTAACGACAGCATTCACTTCAACAAACAACAAACTAATGTGGAGGAAAATAAATGGCATGCTTGAAAATTGCCAAAACTGTTTTTTAAGGACTCGGGAAACACTATAATCTATGAAGATTAACGTCATAATTTTTGTAACATAAACCACTCAATGGAGACGATAATAAACCAATAACGGCCATCATTTGGAGGAAGCTGACACGCTTGAAAATTGCCAACAAAGGCAAAGTTGAGTTGACGGATGAAAACACGGAATTGAGAAGTACATTAGTACAATGTTAAACAAGATGGATGATCGAGTTCAATCACAGATAAAATATAGGGAAGATTCCGTGTATTAAGACATACCTGAACAAACTATTGTCATCCTTTACCATCTCAGTATGTATTCCATAAGGAAAAAGAGACAAACAAGGTAGTTCTACTCGGTCGTGAATTGTATCACCGACTCCATTTTCTTAATTTTTCTTGAACAATGCTACCAACCTGACTAGATAAAATGTCATTACTATTAGTGTTGTCCAGTCTTCATCGTATGCTTTTATCGGCAATAATAATATTTTTACCAAATTAGGTAGCGATGAACAGTGCGAATAAACCTTATTTCCTACCCAGAATCACGATCTTCTGCGATCCTTAATATGTCATGATTTCTAAATCTACACTTTAGGATAAAAATAAAATCACAAAATTAATGAAATATTTTCTTTAATTAAAATGTCAAATGTCATAAGAAGTGTTCTGTCTAAAACGTATGCCACTAGTTGGCGCCACTTAGCGGTAAGGTCCCGCTAAGAAACACAATTACCTAGCCTCAAAGAACAACTAACTAGAAGAAGGTCATTTTATTTTTTTACATAATTTTATTAACTTGTACAAATCATTTAAACACGAAACTATAGGCGCTCTGAGAATTTAGACAAGTTTCTGGACCTGACGCCTCAGTGCTGCCGCCCTGATGAACGGCATTTCAGAAAACCCTCATTATAACATGTTTTACGGAACTTATCATCCCTTAAAGCATACCTAACAATTTTCGTATGATGGCTTCTTTATAATTAATCAGTCTACACAAGTATCACATGAGTGTCATTATTAAACTAAACTTACTTTACTTTCTGGTTGACATGACATTGGATGATTACCAAATATGGTGGGTACTACGTCAGAATGTAATCACTTATGGGTACGCCCTTGCCTGAAACAACAGCTTAAAAATGTGCGGAGCATATTTTTGAATACTTTTTAGGCCACCAGTCGTCTGCCTTTTTGATATTTTTGACCCATATTAGCCTTTGTTCAGTGTCCTGTGGAAACCTGTTGGAAATTAAAAACATCGATTCATTTTCTGAGTTGGCTATCAATAGATTTATCGATATCACGATCGATCGCTTAAGTACAACACTATGCAATACAAATATTTGAATCCCACTATTTATAATTACATTACGAATGCAAATACGAATGGTTAATTCACAAAGCTACACACATGTATCCGGCAACAAATATTGAATAAGATTTTCAGTTACTTTTACCTTAATAAGGTTCGAAATTTTAAAATTCAAGTCAAAACTAAATTACCGGTGAAACGTAATGTCTTTATTTTGTTCATTCAGGTAACCCTGGCGGTTTTTACACCATGGAACCACACAAGTCATCACTTTTATCACATTCCGTGCACTTATCGAACAGAAATATACATGAAAAGCTTTATTTTAATCACTTTTACTATTTGCGGTTTAGGTGCACTAGTATAGCCAAACAAAGATCGTTGACAGGCATTGCTGGCGTCACCCACAGATATAATAGACTCGGTCTATTAAATTAATAAGTCTATGAGTTCAATATTGGGAATGGAGCCCGCGAGAAATGCGACCAAACTACACTACAAAGCACAATCTTGAAATGAAATGACAATGACAAGAAAAGAAATAGAATAGAATGGATGGAATGTCATTTCGTTTAGGTTATGCTTGATACAGTGGCCCTACCGCGAACTCCGAAGTTCACAAATTTCAGGGATTTGTCTCTGTCACTCTAATGTATAAATATGCCTTCGTTGGTGTGACAGAGACAAATCCCGAAATTTACGAACTTCGGAGTTCACGGCAGACCCACAGACTCGTCACAACAACACAGATAAAGTATAAATAATATGTCTATGTTTACGCGATGCAAGGGAACGCAAGTGGGGGAGTGTAAAGACCACTCCCCACTCGTAAGCGAATCCCGATTATGCATGTTGTTCGCGCTTTCGCGCCTAGTACTCCGCTTTTTGTCGGTATTTTGCGCCGCGTCAAAGAGATGCAAAACGCGAACTTTTAAGACTCTTCATTATGGCATATTATAATATAAGTAATATAACCTACTCTGCGGCCCTACCGCGAAAAACGAAGTTCGTAAATTTCGAGGATTTGTCTCTCTCACTCTAATGACGCCTTCGTTGGAGTGACAGAGACAAATCCCCGCAATTTGCGAACTTCGATGTTCGCGGTAGCAGGCCTGTTGCGAAGTTAAAGTTAAACTCTCATATTTTTGTATTATGGTTATCTGATTAAGATTAACTTGTTTCGTTTATGCCGCCTCCCTATTTGCAAGCAAATCTCGGCGTCAAACCGCGAACGCGAATTTGGAATCATATTGTTCGCTGGCATTTCTATTTACCGTTGTACAGTCGAAGACAAAATAAGGGGTATACAAAAACGTTCAAAAATATGTCCCAGTGCACTCTAATTCTGTGTAATAAGAACGTCGTAACATATTTATGAACGGATTCTTTCGATACTTATTTTTGCACTTGACTGTAACCTGCACTTTTTAGGATGTCCCCGGATGTTTTGAAAGAAAAAGGCGGATGCTTTATAAAACAGGAAGGAAATAAAACAAATTAGTACATTACGACACAAGTGCGAAAAACATGAAATTCGAAATGAGTGGCGATGTTTTAAAACACGACCGATAGGGAGTGTTTTAAATCGACACGAGTTACGAATTTCGTTTCTGCACGTGTCTCGTACGACGTTTTTTAGTACCTCTGAAGTTTTGGAACTGGGTCACGTTTTATGAAGTTACAATTTACAATTTTGCTGTTTGCCTCTCTTTCTGGCCAATAAGTGCGTGCGTTAGAGAGGCAAACAGAGAAATTGTAAAATGTAATATAATAAAACGCGACCCTGACGTAATAAAAATAACACATTTTAATACTAAAATAATACATTTTACAACTAGTGTGAAAAGAATGTCATTTTATGATGTCATGGTATGACATTTTTACACGTGTTGTAAACGACGTTTTTTAATATAGTTGCGAAAAAATAATAAATCATTATAATAAATTGATATTGTCTTTGCGATAAAATATGCTTTTTGAACGAACCCACTTTGACACTGACAGTGACAACATACTATTGGAATCAGCGGCCCTACCGCGAAAAACTAAATTCGTAAATATCGAGGATTTGTCTCTCTCACTCTAATGACGCCTTCGTTTGTGTGACAGAAAAATCTCGAAATTTACGAA
Source organism: Thaumatotibia leucotreta (assembly GCA_025490895.1). NCBI lineage: Eukaryota > Metazoa > Arthropoda > Insecta > Lepidoptera > Tortricidae > Thaumatotibia > Thaumatotibia leucotreta. The sequence continues at coordinate 84,317 of JALPQI010001710.1, forward strand.
TTTCGATTGTCGCGGTAGTAGGCGGAAGCACTGAAGTCGGTCTCGCCTCTGCTGATGTCGAAGCCCTAAATTCAGGAGTTTGTTAACGAAGTGTCCTTCTTCGGCCTGTTTGGTCCGCGGAGCCTATTTTATTTCGCCCTCAGCCTCCATATCTGGCTAGCTTTCCTCTATCCGCGGAACGCACTCTGTAGAGGTGAGGCTCTCGGGAAGTCTCAACCCTAAATACAGAGCGTCAGGTTTCTGAAACCAGAGCCAGGTAAAGAAAAACTTGAGACGTGGACATGAGTATCAGATTTTTAAAGCACTACTTTTTTAGAATATCAAATGTCTACTAAGGCCTTTTGTTTATATATAAAAAAAAACCTATTCTGGACAGTCTGCCTTATAGCATCAAAATTCTTCTGCTCCTAATGCTCCTATGTAGCAACCCAATGACAGGTTAGTGAACATTTGTTGAAGTGCTTCAACATTTTATTGTGATTGAGACATACATGTTTTAACTATAGATAATACAGTAAACAAGATAAGATAACATAAAACTGTTATTTATGTCATTAGTATGTATGATTTAAAAAAAAGGTAGTATAGCCTGTGTGAAATGCACTTGTTGTATATGCCCTGCCTACTTAAATACAAGGTCTTGGTTGCATTTCTTTCTTCCACAATATTGAATACCGTCTTCTTATTCAATGTGTATTTCATAAAGATATTTTTTGAGTAATAAGATACTTCAAGATGTTTGATAAATCTGCTACCTATTTAAAAGTCCAGAAACTCTTTGACGGCTGACTTGATTTATTTAAATTCACTTACCAGCTGGATGTTTAGCAAATGGTATGGGGTTGAAAAGTGCTCGAGTGGAGACCACGGCTAGGCAAACGCAGTGTAGGACATCCACCCACAAGATGGACAGACGACCTTGTGAAGGTCGCCGGGACACGCTGGATGCAGGTTGCATCTAACCGGTACATGTGGAGGTCCAGAGGGGAGGCCTATGTTCAGCAGTGGATGTCTTATGGCTGAGATGATGATGATGATGATGATGATGATGATTGTTTTTTCAGTAACTTTGCTCCTCATATAGTAATGATTGTAGAATAGGTATTTGCTATCAATATTTACACCTGTGATAGGAAAAAACATTTTGTTATTTTTTATATTTGAATGGTATAAGTACTATATACATGTTATTAATTCTTCGTAAGGATGAAAATTTTGGATTTGGATCCTTCATATTCATATTCATTTAGTCATGCTATCATAACTTCATATAAAATACATGTCAGATATGATATCCTGTAAGGGCACAGCAAATAATTATAACCTTGAAACTAGTCTTAACTACTACCTTATCCTAAGTACAATATTCACAGAATGATATTATAATTTACAAATAAAAATTAAATATTATGGTAATTGAAAAATTATTTTAAATTATAATAACATTTATCAATTACTTTCTGTTTTAATTGTCTTAAATAATTTATAGTCTTTTGCCTTTTAAATCATCATTTAATTTATTATATATTTTTATGGTCATAGCATGTGGACTTCCGCGATGTAATTTGATATTCGATCCTGTCACTCCAACCAAATTATTTCTAAACTTCAACTTCATATTGAGCCAGTCAGTAAAGCAACCTGTATAATTATCCTTCTGGAAGTGCCGTTTTAAACTACAACAGACCTCTTGATAAGTGTGGGTAAGTGTCCAAAACAGAATTTCAGAATCTGTGGGTATGTTCTGGATTGCTTTGATAAACAATTTTATACATGTAACAATGTTCCGAAAGGGGAAGGGCAGTTGTATGCTCTCCAGTAATCTGTGCACTCGGTTACGCATTTTCTGATGGATTGAGATGTCACCTTTTAAGCTGGTTTGAGAGCGCCCAACTCTCTTGCGTTTGGGAAAAGTAGGAAATACATGGCTTTTTTATAAGCATTAACAAGTACGTTTAATTTTTACTTATTGATTAACATTGAATCTTAATTGTTAGGATGTGACTCTGTTACTAATTAAATAAGTAAATAAATAGGCGACTTACCTGATAAATTGACTGGATAAAATGGGTGTCCAACCTAGGAAAATTTTTAATGTTAGATTGATCTGTATGTCCGAAACTAGACGTATTAATTACGGCCCTGAAAAGGGCCTTTTCGGAGTGAAAATCCCTTGTAGTATTCATCCATAAGCCTCCCTACGCTATAGTGTAGAGAGGCTTTCCGCAGTCGCACAACCACTCGTGATCCGCTGGAAGAGCCCACATCTCTCCAAGCGGGATCCGTGCCTTGCATTCCGGGTGAGGTATCTCTTCAGCGTAAACCTCGTCCAGAAGATTCTTCTCAGTTTCCACCTTTCTCAAAGTCCGGAGAATCTTGAGAATCAGACTGTAGCGCAGTCTTGGAGGAATCTCTTGAGAAGAAGCTACCTCATGGGTAGCTAAACACAAAGCTACCACGAGTCGGCACTTGGGGACGTTTGGTTTTGCGATCAGTTGGTGTGCTATTTGATCTTCGCTTATGGAGTATAAAGATTCCATGTTAACGTTCGTCGATTGCAGTCTATACTGGATGTCAACTCAATGAGCTATCTATTCATAGATTTATACCCTCCTCAATGTGTCTATTTATATTTTGAATGTACCGTCATTAAGCTCGCCCCATATACAGGGTGGAAACGAATGCCACAATGATGGTATACTTAATAAATAGCACATTTTGTATTAGGGGGACTTTCCTTTGTTTTTAAAACCAATAAATTCTGCATTTAAGGATTTATGCAAAATCGCTTGCCTCAATCGGAACTCGATCCGGTCAAATGTGACAAAAAATAACGTGCCGTATTTTATGATGCGTTTACGTGGCCTTTTTGATTGTAAGGTGCGTAACATGTAAACAGAGAATATTTATTAGAATCACGACATTTTGCTCATATATATATGTATATCAACATAAAGTATTGTCATCTGTTTTGGGAGGGGAGTTTATAGGAGGTTAGTAGATTTTGCTGGGTCTTGTGCTCGTCGAGGCTGTCTCGCCCTTTTGAAGCTGGGGCGGTGACAGCTTTAGTCTGTGCCTTATTTTTGAGTTCACGTTTTTTCGGGGGAAAAAAATTCCTCTTGAAAATAGATATATCTGGGTTACACCATCTCGGCGTGATCTTGCTTAGCTGAGGGTTGATTTCAAGTGCAGTAAAAACCGGACTTCTATGTAGCATATTCTCTGCTTCTTTGTAACGCAGACTATTATATGTCTCAGAGCCTAGACATTGGCATTCAGCTCCTTTTGTCGCCATATATGATGCCAATAGTTAAACAATTAATGAAACAAAAATGTATGCATGTGGTTTATGTTGGATCTCTGTTCTGAATACCTTTAGTGTTTTCTATCAAATTAGGTTTTGGCGTACACATATTGGCGGCAATCATTGTAATTTCCAAGTCCTACCTGAACGTTCAGTCACCGCTTGGTGATCTATGATCTGCTTCGTCAAGATATAATATTTTTTTTCTTGTGCCTGGAGACTGTTTCCACCGCCTGTTGATAGAATGTTAAATAAGCACCAAGTATAGACGAGGCTCTCTTGAGATTCTAGTTTTAGTTTTATACTAAAACGAACACGATTATAATACAGTGTGTGGCCTACAACCGGGGTGAAAATTTAAACGGTGCATTAATAAGCTGATCAACAATCATTTCCACATATTGTAATTAAAAAAAAAAAAAAATTTTGTAATTTTTTGTTCATGTATTTTTCATTATTATGGGTTCATTTACTTGAATTAAAAGTTATCAATAACTTATCATTTTTGAATCATTGAAAAATGTACAATTTTTTTTTTAAAACCGTATCAAATTAGTGTAAAAATGCAAACAAAATTATTGTTATGACTTCCTACCTGGTATACTATCAAGATGTCTTGCGACTGACAAGCTACGACATCGTGATGCCAAGATCCAGTACTAAAGGTCCATAGCTTTGAATGACAATATCTCCGAACTTAACCACTTTGAAACACCGGGACCTTTACAGGATTATTGCTGATAGTCTAAGGAGTCACTCATTTCATTTTTCTCCCGTGTTAAACACACTGTATACACAGTTCGTTTCGGCGTATTTAATCATTATTTAAATTTGTTTACTTATCTTTATTGACTTGTAGAAAAAGTATTGTACACGATAGTGTTATAATCAAGCTTTTCAATCTCGTACCTTACTTAGACCACTCAGCAAGCTTCGTGTCCTAAACACGGTACTCGACTGAAAAGCTCTCACAATGTGCTTTTCCAGTGTAGCATCTGGCTTGATATGATCCACGCTGAGCAAAATTAATTCGTTTGCCACCAACGAACTTTGCTACTGCGCTGTTGAATCTTTCGACAGCATTTGTGTCAACATCTTCTGTTAAACTGCGTGACTTACTGGCAACATAACTAACAATCATCTCTATCCGGAACCATAAAGAGCTGTCGTCCAGTTCACCGGTTGTGTTAGATAAAATTGATTTCTCCTCCTTGAGCAATAGTGGTCTTCGCATTTTCTGTGGTCACCGAATGCATGATTGAGATATATTGGCTCGTAAATCTTTAATTGCCTCAAGTTTGTTCAACTTGTCCTTTTGTTGTTTTATAGATGCACAGATAACTTTTCTGATGCTCATAACCTTGACATCATTAATTAGCTTCCTGTGTGCTAGTGGATATTTTACATCTTTTGCTATTTATTGCTCACAATTTATTGCACATGTTTCTTAAAACATGATTGCGGCATTCAATTTTGCCAACCACGTGGTTGGGATATGGATTTAATGCTAGTAGTTTAGCATAGAGCGATGAATCACCATCTGCGATAATATTTGCATATATAAGACCATGCATTTCGATGGAATGTTTATACCCTTAATATATATTACGGCGTAAGGCCCTTTTATATCAGGTCCGGCCGAGCTATCGGGGATGGTTTAGCTATCTAACTACTAGCTACTCATTACTAACTGTACTCAGAATACTGAATTACGCAATTATGCGTGTAGGCATGGACTCATAATGAAAACACAACATGAATTAAGAACTTTTTATTACTACTCTGGTTCGCAAGAGTTAAACCACAACATGAGAAGAACCAGGAAGAAACTCAGCGGGTTGAATGTTTTAATCTTTTCAAATCATTGGTAATTACAATTTTAGATAATCACAATAGGCACACACTTAAAACACGATTAATCAAAACATTAATTAGAAAACGACTGGAGAGTTCTAAGTTTGAGTCCATGTTTCACCAATTTCAAACACACAAAAAATAACGTCTCGTCAGGATACTAGGAAATAACGATCTGATTCTGAATCTAACGAACTATTGAATCTAGTCAAACTCCTCTTACTCTGGAGTGCACTTAATCAAATCTATTCGCGGTCTCAAGATAGACTGACTTAAGGGAAGGAATTATCATAATTAAGTCTAACGCGAGAATGCATCATGAACACAGTGCTAGTGACCTTTTATACTGTCAGGTCATAAACTACCTGCTTCACAGGCGGGTAGATCTCAACCGGATTTTATTATCTACCTGCATGGACCAAAGCAAAGACCACTCCAAGCAATACATTGCTTATCGTTTGCTAGATTTAGTAACTCATAACAAATTAATTGTAAACATTGCAAACAAAACTGTTCTCATTGTAATAACTCAATTCTTCCGATGACTCCACGTGTTGTAAAGGTCAGCGCCAACTGAAGCGAGACTCCGACATATAATATCTGCTTCCATACCACTAGACGAACCTTCATAATTTTTAAAGCAATGATGATCTTTTGGATCGACACCCGTTTTATTTGCCCGACTACTACTAGTGTGGAGGTCAGTTCAATGTACAATTGACCTAATTTATATTGCCAAATAAACAATTTTATTTATTTTATTTTATTTATTTATTTATTGATCGAGTAGACCACGTCAATCATAGGTATGCCATTTTTTGTTCGTCCCGCTTTAATCTGCCTCTCTGCCTTTCTCGAGCGGCAGCTCGTTCCATCACTTCCATGGCAGTTTCTTCCCATTTTTCAATTATTTTGTTTTGTATTTTGGCATAGTACTTTTCGGTAAAAATAGGTATATCCATAGAATTTGAAATGTGTTAGTTTTTAGTCAAACGTCCCACTTTGTCGCTTACCATAAAGACGAGTTTTCGTTGTATCTTCATATGAATAAACTGACAAAGCGGCTTTATGGCAAACGACAAAGTGGGACGTTTTACTAAACTCAGTCACTAAATTTATTCAAATTGAGAATAGGTACCCAATTCCTGATAAAATTATAGCTGACACTGCCGCTGAATTAATATCGACAGTATTGTCCTTCTCAGGGTCATCAGAATTTATTTTGCAGTATTTTCTTTCTTAGTTCAATTGAAAGGCATTTCTCGCTAACTTGATCGATAATACTTTCGTCTTTATCCTTGAATTGACGTAATTTGTCAGCCTGCTGTCTGAGCCGTATTAAAAATTTGTCAAACTTCTCGTTAGGTTCTTGTTTAATAAGACGAAATACGTGTTTTCGAACAGTTTGTTTTTCTTCGGAGCAAAGTACGAGTCTAGTTTAGAAAGTGCCACAGCGAAAACGTCAACATCAGGCACCGGTTCGACATTGTCACCCAGAATATTGTAACGTATTTCTTGCAATTCGATGCCGCCAAAGTGCAGTAAGCTCGCTTTCTTTTTCTCGCTAGCGGTTATTCCCTCAGCCTCTACATATATATTCAGGGCCCTCATCCAGCGGTACCCGCCTAACGCCAACCGAGGTAGGGTCTCCCTCACAATCAAACTTCTCTAACGTTAGCGTTGATGACATGGTTTGGGGCAACCTGTAACCAAGCCATTCAATAATCACAGTCTCGTAAGAGATATCTACTTATGTCAATTTAAAAACCAGATAAATTTATCTGCTTTAACATGCTTACCTTGCATGTTTTCGTTTTTTTTTCTTTTACATGTCAATTAAATGTCCAGTCCAGATTCAGTAATCTGCTATGGGTTCCACATAAATCGACTTATTTATCCTCGTAGGCTAAGGTTATGTCAATTTATTAAATACCAGATAAATTGATCTGCTTTGAGTGATTCGTTCACTTTGCACAGGTAGATAATTTAATGTCCAGATTCGGTAACCTGCTATATTAACTAGTTTAATAACCAGATAAATTTATCTGTTATGTCTGACTTGGTAATCTAGTTTTAATATCCTGTTACCCAATTCACATACATGACAATTGAATGTCCAGATTCTTTAAATCTGCTGTGTAGTAGTTAAGTTCATAGGAAATAAAAGTTGCTAGCGTCATTCATAGGGCGAAAAAAACTTGTTTAGTTTCATTATTGTAAAATCTGTCCATTTATAAATATGACTTTGGTAATGAATGCATCAGTAACGGTAACGTCAGTAAGTTTTAAAATGCCCATTTAGACGATTACTATTCCCCTCTTTAGTTATTTTTGTTTTCAACGTTTGGCCATAATAGGTACTTACTATTTATCTCGTCGCCAAATGTAGAATACTCCCTACTGGTCACTATAAACATTGAACTGGCTCAGCAACGCACTATCAAGCCTTGCACTCCGTGCGGTGGTCTATCGGCAACTGTCGCCTCCTACTCCTCAGGTCCTGACGTCTGCGCTGGAGACAGGTTTTAGAAACATCAATACACTACAGACAGCTTTGGCGTCGCATACAAGCGCTACTCGGAGCCGGGCCATGTTCTCGATCGGCTTATAGTTACACTGAAAAAAATGCTAAGTTGGATTTATCAGATCTTGCGTAATTCTAACCGGAAATTAAGGTTGATTGGGTCCTATCACAAATATTTTTTTGATTTTACCAAACTTTTTATGTTGGCATTCTACTAAATTAATTTGGTTGATTACACCAGTTTTTTGTTGATTTCACCAGTTGTTTGGTATAATGTACTATATTATTTGTTGATTTAACCAGAACTCTGGTATCGACTTCAACCTTTTTAGTTTTGTAAATTTGATAGCAAGGATTTGTTACATATATCAAAGTTTCCTCGTAACATAGCCAACCTAAGTCACTTTGGTAAATATTTTTTTCAGTGTATGTATTTCGTTCGTACAACGTTAAGCGTTTTCGAAACCGAGCCAATCTAAAGCGTTACCGTCGTAGGTTGGTATCTCATGTACTCGCTGGCGGCGGCGGCTGCGGCGATGATGGCGGTGGAGGCGCGGCGATGATGGCGGTGGAGGCGCGGCGATGATGGCGGTGGAGGCGCGGCGCGCGGCTGTGATGGAGGGCGCGGAGCGTCGTAGGATGACCTCGGGGCGTCGTCAAGCCAGCGCGTCACGTGCGCCGCTGCTTCTCCGCTTGCGAGACTCGGCGCGTCCAGATCCTGCGCCTCCTCTTAAACCCTCAATTCGGCCATGTCGAGGGCCAACTTCTTTTTGATGAGGTTCTCTTTGAGTTTCGTTACCTCCAGTTTCGGCGCGCATGCGCTGCGCGCAAAGGAGGTACGGCTGAGCCTCGATGTGTGACTGGCGTCGCTCCTGGGTCGAACAGTGCGCTCTGTACTCGGCGTCGTCATCCCTGGCAGTTCCGTTCTGTGGTCGTCGTGACCACCTGCCGACGGAGTACGCTCGGACTGTAGAGGCGGCCCACTGCCATCTGGCGGAGTCCCCAATCCGTTAGTATTTTCTGGCGGTTTCACTAACATCGCTCTTGTTTTACTGTTTGTTCTTGGCTGGTGGTCACTCATTATCATTCACTTCACTTCATCCGGCTCCAAGGACCAATTTTGTTAAAAAAGGGCGGGGTCGACTTAAAAGTGAATTAATTACTATGCGGACCGACCGACCTGTGAAAACTTGCTAAGCGCCAAAAAATACTTAGACTGGTTCGCGCCGGTCCGCGCGCACCTAGCTTCAGTGTGGAACCGGAATAAGACATACTATTCATTATTATCTTATGTATATCTATTCTATACCTATTAAGTCACGATAGCCGTGATGCCTATCATCGTGTTTTTGATCCACCGGCGGCCCAAGAGCCAAGAGCACTGACATAGAAAGCTTCTTTGAAATAAACATCAATCAGAGCATAATTCACTCCCCTGTGTTTACCTTTTGAACAGAAAATCTGTATTTTGCTCTTGAACCTTGCATTGAAATCAGTGTCTGCTAATAGAAGTCTAAATCTTATAGTTCTTTTCAATTACTAATCGGTCTAATTACTGACATGTTTTTGTTGGCTCACAAGTAACGGCTTTTATAAATTTGTCAAATTGTGCATTCGTTTCAGACAGTCTTTTAAGGGTCTTGTTCTGATTTTCAAATCGTTTTTTTTATATTTTCTTTTATCTATTCAACTCTTTGTAAGACTAAATCCATCGCTTCGTCCATACTAATCACTTTAATGACAGTAGTATCATGTGGTTCAGTATGATTTGTTAGCATATATTATATAGCTATATCAATTGTCTATTTAACGACCAAAATGGTAAGTAGGGTAAATTACTAGTAACTGACCACTCTCCAGTAACTGGACACCTTATTTAAAAATGAACTCTATGTGCTTATAGTTAAAAATCATTTTAAACAATGCGTCCTGTCAATCACTCTATTTTTTCCCCAATAGTCACACTACTTAATACTGTATAAATTATAAGAACTTTTTATAAAAAGCTGAGCACGTGAGTTCGATTCCCACCTCGGACGTTGGTGATCTTGGTAGTTTTGTCTTTGGTGTATGACATCCAATATTTATAATTTAAACAGTCTTAAATAGCATAATTAGTAATATAACTAATAAAGTTGTGTTAAAATCAAGTATCTTGAGATCAGTTTACATTTGAATCCGTCTTCTATTTGTCATTCGCTTGGTTGAAATATTTCTTCAATGGGCCATAAACTGCTCTGTCCTATGGCTGCAATGTGGAGGAAATGATAAAACTGTGACCCCATTTTCTTTGAAATAATCAAGTACTTCTATTGACAAATGCGAGTCATGGTTGTCGAGAAGTAACAGCATAGGCTTTTCTTTACTGTGTTTAACGTATTTTATGAAGTGTTTTGCAAATTGAAGAAAATTGTCTTTCATCCACCTCTGATGAAATGTTCTTTATACTGAACACGTGGGAAAACGAAAAACAGAGGCACCATGTTACCGAGAGCCTATATTGCCACTGCGACCTTCACCAGCGTTCCTCGTTCAGCGGAAGTCATTTTTCCAAAAAAAATGATTCCTCTGCGTGCTATCACTCTATTAGGAACGTGAACCGTTGTCAGTCCTGTCTCATCTACGTTCCAGATATCGCCAGAGCTTAGATTTAGAAGTAGGTTTTCAAATTGTCAAAGAACACGTTGTATTTGTTTAAAGATGTGGCTCGAGATGAACTCGTGGCTTCAGGAGATCGTATGCAAATTCATACCTATGCGTACTTTCGCGTTTCATAAGGTGTTAGTTCGTAGTGTATATCAGCTGCTTTTATCAGGTATTTTCCAAAGCAATTTCTTCCTCATCAGTAAATACTTGTCTGTTTCTTTTTGTAGCCAACGCTCTCTAATACCGCTTCAGTTCTCGATAACTGTGGGCCCTAATTTATTTTTCATTTTGACCACGTAACGTTGAAGTGTTTTATAGAGTATATTATATTCTTTTGCTGTCGAATTAATACTTCGCTTATCTAAGATGACTTGTTTAGTTTACCTGCTCTTTCCAAGACATCTTTGGTTGTGCCTCCTCGATCAGTCTTCCTTTTACGTCCACATGTAAATAATTTTTCAAACAAAGTGACAGGTCTTGTTCGGCTGCTAAACATCGGTTGCGGTCCCAATTGGATGATTCTTTGAAGTTTTGCGGTACTATACTGAACCTCGTCTTCATCGGATTCGAGATCATCATCCGACACATCGGGATCATCTGGAAGCCCAAATACTCTTCCAATCCATGAACTATTTCCAAATCGGTAAGTATTCTTCTACTCCTACTCATTTTTCAGATAATCTGCAAAAACAAAGAGGAAAACTGCACTACATGCACACGCCACGGGCAAAGGGAATACTTTTACCACCTCAAAAAAATCACCACACGGACAGAGGGAATATATTTACCACCACAAAAAAATGTTTTAAAAAAAGCATAAAAGTACCATAAAAAATTAGACTTAGTTTGGATACACCGAATACAGAATAAGCGGGCAGTGTGTTCACAATGATCTTAACACACTCTTTTAGTCTTAGCAATAAGGTCGTGCCAATTTCATTTTGAACACCCTGCCCGCTTAGCAATATCTGCTGCTGACTGTACACCACACATCAAGACATAAGATAAATAGAAATAGAAACTTACCTTTTTGAAGTCGCAATATTTGGAGATTCATACAATGATATATAAGTAAAGATACGTTATACTCTAACAAAATGAGCGAAATAAATACTAATCTACTAATCACATCATACACCTACGATCTATTGACAGTTGACATACACCTATCTTCATACTTCAAAATGCGTAAAAGAGATGGCAAAATACATATACTCGTATTTTATAAATAAAAAAGAGACAACTAGCATTTGACAATTGCGCGTGCATTCTTAAGGTTGTTATTGATAAACATTGTTTTATCTTTGTTACTCTTGATGTTAAACAGCATAAGCTTGTCTTTTTCTCGAAGTCAGTCAAAAACGTCAATATGGTGTCCTATTTATTTTCAATAAATAGTAAAATTGAATAAAATATATAATTCAGTTTAATTGCGCATGATGTGTGAGGCATTTTTGCATTTTATTTCGTAATTTTCACTATTGTATAGCATAAAATGACATTTTAGGGCGCAGTTCATGTGATTTGCGAGAACTCGGCAGTGGTACACACCTCTCGGTGGTCTGGGTAGAACTAAGAGCGATTGTTAGAATTATCACAATCTGCGCGCTTCAATTTTAGAGCCGGTGTAACATATCTTTACTTATTATATTATTGGATTCATAAAGATTTAACAGCAGGTACCGTAATTCACTTGTTTTCAAACTTATAACTGTCACAGACTAAAAAAATATTATGACGTCCGGTCCTAAATCATAGATACAAAATATTTGTATGACATTCACCATTTTATTGCCATATCAAAAAAAAAACAATTGCTTTATTAATTTGTCGAGAAATCGCGAAAACATATGGTGGGAAATAAATATATTCCCGCTGCCCTATAAAGGGTTAATTGTGCGGTTTAGGATAAGGCTCTTAAATGGCTTGAACCTTACTTTCCAATGGTTTGGATGGACCCTTCAGTTGATATATCGAAACCTAGGAATTTTTACTTAATTTTTTCTCTTTTCTCTAGGTTAAAGGTAACAACAAGTATCTCATCTAAATACCACTACACAAAGTCAATATCTGTTAAAATGGTATTATTCATAAACCTAAACTCATTCTGGAAACACACAAACCAAATGGTGTTGTAATGGCTGTGGATGTACCATGATAACTCTACGAATCTTTTTAAACGACTTCTAAAAAGGAGGGTCTTTTGTTGTATGTTACCGGTTCACGATTCTCGGAGATCCATATCTCCGAGAATCGTGAACCGATGAATATTTTTTTTGTTTTCGAACGTGCATAACCCCGAGATGGTCCCGTTGGCGCCAAGTTGGCGGTCTGATTAATGATATAGGATCTTGGAGAAATCGAGGTATCTCTTCAAATGTTGTAGGTACATGTATGGCGCTTTTGGTAATTTCCATTTATTTATTTATAAGGAGTTGCATTCAGAAAGTAGGATTTGATGATAGGAAACCATTGATGGAAACCACAGATGATAGGATCTTCGAGAAATGAGGGTTTTTGATACTTTTTCTGCCGCTATGGGGAGGTGAGATGGCAGCACTGAGCCGACCGTTTGACGAACTGTCAAAATAAATACGCGCATTTAATTTTCAACATATTTATAGGTTTATTTATTCTGAAAACCATTACTTTAGGCATATTGTTACCTAAAATAAATAAATAAAATAGTTCCAAGTCAATTCTCATGAAATTAACAAAGTTAAAGTAATTATTTTTAATACCAGTGACTTTGCGCGCCCGTTTTATAGCTCCGTCTTCAGTTCGATGACCGTGTAATAGTCGTAATCCATTATAAAATCAATTCTCTTCCAAATAAAATAGTATTTCAATATTTTAGGCCCAGGTGCCTATGAATAGTATGAATCTGACAGTTGTCGAGACCAGGTGCGTACGAAGCGCCGCCTGGTGGCAGAAAAATTATCGAAAACCCTCATTGGTTGAAATTTGGTTTTTTAAATTTGGTGATATATTAGCATTATTTCAGACTTCTGTCGGGCATAATTTAAAATTTTGTGGTGGCAACACTGGTCTCAGCGTCACCTCGCTCTGCAGTGTTGCCAGATGCTCCGCATTTCCGCATTTTCCTCCGCAATTTCGTCTATTAATCCGCAAAGCGGATCCGCATTTTTTTAAATGTGCAATTTTTATGGGTGAAAATGCAACAGTGTAAAACCCTGGTCAGGTCTGTGAGTTGAAAACCGCGCCAAATTCAAAATTCCTATGGGCTGGCCAGCTCGGTCCCATACACATTTTGAATTTCGCGTTGATTATAATTAAATTCCGCTTTTTCATTTCAAAATCCGCATTTTTGAAGCGTACCTTCTGCTTTTTACATTTCAGTGTCTGGCAACACTGTCGCTCTGACAATGACAGTACACTGTACAGTACCTTGTATTAAATTTGTATTTTGTATTTGTGGTGGCTTCGCTTAATTTTTAAATGAAAATTGAGATACCTACGAGTATAAAAGCTTGCTCAATGGCAGAAAAACGAAAACGCAGTCAAAACTTTTCAGAAAAAGAGAAGCAAAAGCTATTGACTTTGTTGTGCCATCACAAAGATTCTATTTTATGTAAAAAAACAGATTCGGCAACCAACGAAGCCAAAGCAGCGGCATGGATATCACTGACTGCTAAATTTAACAGTTCAGGATTAAGAAACAGGTAAAACAATTAATTGTGTATCTATTTACTTCATCACATACAACTAACCTCGCCTTGGCAGTTTATTTAGCTGCCAAGCTAAACTTTGTTAATTATTGTGTATACTGTTTAAAGTTAGTTGATATTTTGTGTTCCAGATCTAAAGAGTCCCTAATCAAATTATGGGACAAATTAAAGAGTGAGGCAAAAATATATCATACAAATAATGTCACTGGGATGGGAGGAGGGTCCCATGTTAAAATTGATCCCATAATGGAGCAGGTGTGTGATATTATGGGCTGTGGATGTACTGGAATCCTTAATATAAGCAACTGTGATTCAAATGCCCATACTATTAACCATGATTCAAAAAATATTTTTGAGCCAATACCAGATCAAGAATCTGAAGAGGATTTGGCAGGACAGTCTATTATTGTGGAAACTGTAAGTTATTTAATAATTTTTCAGTGCAGATGGCCCTTTTTGATGTGCTAGTGCGAGAAGTGGTTCATTTTATGTCAGGTCGAAAACATTGAAGGGCCATGTGTATTGAAAACTGTTGTTTCATACACATACAAAACCTAAATTTGTAACTCATTTTTATTTAAAGCACTGCTTTCAATCATGCTTCAATTTGTCTCCAATTGTTTTGAACTTAATTTACTTAATCATAATGTTAATACTATTATTCTTTATTTATTTAAAGTCTTAGGTCAGGTTATGTATAGTAGTAGTAGTTATATGAAAATAATACGCAATGAAAAAGAATCCAAACCTAGGTTAGGACTACCAGCAATGGTGCGGCGCCCTGGCTGCCGGTGGTTAGGGCTGCTTTGCAGAGAGGAACTGGAGTACCACATCCTGATGCATCCCACACCCAGATACTATATAGATTATGGCTGTGCTGGATTTTCGAAAACCTCTTTAGTAGCTTAGTAGCATACCTGGGATAACTCGGGGCATTTACACAAAAGTGATGTAGCAAAATATTTTATCGACTAAAAATATATCGATGTTACTGTGAATGACAACATCAAAATGTTATTTGGCATAAATAAATATTAGGTACTTCTCAATTAAAATAAAAAATAAATTTAAAATTTAAAAAATAATATACAATCAATATTAAAATATCAATGTTTAAATTGTCATAATGATTAAAATGACTTCTGCATACTTTTACTATCTGAAGAGGCCTGATATCAGATATGACATCGAACCTCTGTACTGTAATCGAGAATGTTCAACAATACATATATTTTATTATAATTATATTGACATCCTTTTAATCGATATCAAATCCCTATAACTTGCCCCCAGTTATCCCAGGTATGCTTAGTAGACACCCTACTCACGTAGCAGGAGGTCCCGGGTTTGAATCTTGGTAAAGGCATTTATTTATGTGTTTATGTAGATTTGATCCTGAGTTATGAACATTTTCTAGGTATTATCTTATTAAACTGTGATTAGATTGGGATTTGAAAATACTGTTGACACAACAGTGTACAAGTCAATCTAGGATATAATATTCATGGTTATATACATGTATTCATAGTTTAGGTGCAAAGATTTACTGACATTAATTAATCACTCGTTACATCTATAAACACCTTTTTTCGTAAATGTTGTGTCATTTGCTGTGTTAACAGTACTTTTGAATCCCCTTCTGATTCGGAATTGATAATACGTAAGTATGTATCTATACCAATATGTATCAATTATACATATTGTTACGCCGGTGGCATGATAAAAACTACAAATGTGATTTTAGACACGTTAGAAGCGTTTTCAGCAGGCTGAAATGCGTTTTCAGGCCGTTTCAGAAGGTCCTCTTTCACATACTACAAAATCAAATATTCACCCCAGATACCGTCGTTTTCAGGCGCCTGAAACATGTTTTCAGGCCGTTTCAGGATACCCTCTATCCGATGGCGCAATAACCTGAAAACCCGTTTTCAGGCGTTTTCAGGACCCCTTTCGGGCCTCTCAAGTACAAATCGGTATATAGCTAAATTTCCCATAGGAGTGAAAGAGAAAGCACTATTAGATAGAGACAGCACGAGAGAATGTTCTGGAAGGATGTGAACGAGACAGCTATAGAGAGAACATTCTCGGCGGGTGTGAAAGAGAAACCTGTAGAAAGAGACAGCTAAACCCTAGAATGTTCGCGCACGGGCCCTACCGACCGACCTGACTCGGGAACTTTCTAGAATCGAATTATCTCGTACTTTGTAGATTTGAATGGCTTGTATAAAAGCCCAGTATGACCCGGCCGAAGGGGTAGTTTCTATCGAGACAGCGAAGAGCTAACATTAAGAGCGAAGACTGCGATTCTATCGGCGAGTTTGTGAAGTGTTAAGTGTGTGATCAGTGTTTCAGTTTACTGTTTGTTCCTTTAATTAGTAATTAAAGTGTCAGTTTTAATTAGTGGCTTATTTATACATTTTCTAAGAAAACCCACCCCACGAACGTAACAATATTAACCATACACATGTTATTTTTAACCCTTCGTATGTCTAAGCACTGATCAGTGACGAGAAAACTATTAGAAAAAAATACGCGCGACACACGAGGGGTTAAGTATGCAAATGCCTCTGTGATGACAGTCTTCTATTAGCATTCTTTATTTCATAGAAAGGTGCATGCAGACCAAAAGAGCATTTGCTGTTCTATCCCCCTGCTCTACGAAATTCGATCGATACACGAAACGTGATTCGTTGATTTCGTAGAGTGGGGGATAGAACAGCGAATGCTCTTTTGGTCTTCAAACCTGAAGACTGTTTTGTGCTATAATGCAGACCAAATAATATATTTGACATTATGTTTGTCAGGAGATACTACCGGAGCCTTCGGAGTCACCAGTTGCAAACCAAATACCATTGTGGGCAAGGAGACGCCGGCGACAGTTAAGTGCTAATGGTGAACCACATGTAGCTGTCACAGCTGTTCCTTCTGAACTGTCACAATTAAATGAAAGAAAAATGTTTATTGAAGATTTGAAACAACAACTTATAGAAGAAGAAATCAATTTTAAAAGAAAACTGTATGAAGTGCAGCTACAAACAGCTACAACAGAACTGGAAATTAAAAAAGAAATTCTACAACAAGTTAAAGGTATTTATTAAATTATTTGGTATTCACAAAATATTAAATAAATAAATATCTTGGGACATTAGCCGTAGCCTAGTTGATAGTGACCCTGCCTACAAAGCTGGAGGTTCCGGGTTCGAATCCCGGCGAGGTCATTATTTGTGTATTTATTTATCACAAATATTTGTTCCTTGGTCATGGCTGTCTATGTATTTAAGTATCTATGTGTATCTATCTATTATACATATATATCGTCGCTTGGTACCCACATCACAAGCCTTCATTGAGCTTACCGTGGGACTAGGTCGATTTGTGTAAGATGTCCCAAGATATTTATTTATTATTATTTATTTATCTTACACAAATCGACCTAGTCCCACGGTAAGCACTCAGCCTTATGATGTGAGCACCATGCGACGATATCGTCGCATGGTGCTCACATCATAAGGCTGAGTACAGTGAGTGAGTACAGTGAGTGAGATACACCGCGTTTTTTTTTAATTCCGTTAAATTTAACAGGCTGCTTGGTACGTTAATTGGAGCTGCCTGGTATATAGCTTTTACACGAACTCAATAAAAAAAATTTTTTTCGTTTTCATACATAATAAATGAAATGGTAAGTGTGAGTGAACCTAAAGAATAACACAAAAGTTAATTTCAGGTGACTGACGGCACATGTCAAAATAAGTAGCATTAGGATTTAATTAAGGTTGCAATCAGTGATGGGCAAAATATAATCGACTAACGATTAACAATTAAGATTAACCAAAAAGTAATCGATTAACGATTAAATGTGACGATTAATCAATCTTAGTCGTAAGATGTTCGATTAATTTAATCACGATTAAGTTAATCGTCGATTAAATACGAGCGATTAAATCTATAATCGATTCATTAATTAGATTAATTTTCTTTCGATTGATATCAGAAAAAAAATTGTAAGTCTAACTAAGTTTCGGGTTCGGCTGACAGACTGGTATACCTTAAGGCATGTATAACAATACCTAGGTCATTACGGGTCTTTTATATTTATACTGCTTATTTGTGAAACACATTTGAGTGCGACTATTTTCAACCTGTTTCCTTGCAATCGAATGCTTGAATCGGCACAAGTCGGCCTCCTGATCGAATAATCCGATAATGTAACCATAAAGTGTCAAGCGGAACTCCTCAATGGCCACTGAAATTTAAAGTATTAATAAATATTTTAAATCATGTTATTTTCTATTTAAAATTATGTTTGATGCTTTTAGTATCCGAGGGCCTTCCAACTTCCGATACAATTACAAAATAAAACTCATGGTGTTTTTGAAAATTCATCAGATTTACTACGTACAAACTGGTTGGCCCGCCGGGTACTTAATGATATTTATGGATGAAATGATGGATTATATAAATCGATTTCTTATTCAAGTTTTAAAATACCTAAGTCATATACTGCCCAACAATTGTTTTGCCCTGCTCTAGAATGATTTCAAAGAATATATTGAATGATATTACATATTAATTTTGTGTTACGCACTATGTTTCAAAATTTAATCGAGACGTAATCGTTAATTTAGTCGACTAAAATGACGATTAATTAATTGTTAATCGAATTCAGCAGCGATTAAGTTAATCTTAATTAAATTAATCGCGATTAGTTTTGTGACGATTGATTGTTTAGTCGATTAGTTAGTTGATTAAAAAAATAATCGATTAATGCCCATCTCTGGTTGCAATACACTTGTTCAGTCATTAAACTCGTTTTTTTATAACTCAATAACAGTAAGAGTTACGATACTAGTTACTTAGAGAAAATGATTATTTTTGACCTAAATAAGCTTCCCTTTAATCATAAATAAAAGAAATACCAGATATGTCAAGCCCATACAAAAATATGCGACAGCCAAAATATATCTCGACACTAGGCAGCGTTAGTAAATTTTGCCTGTTGAATAATTTCAGCACTAGTTGGCGTTAGTTGTCATACATAAGGATTAATACAGCTTGTATAATATTTGGACTTACAGTGACATCTAGTGATGAGTAGGTAGTATTGCTTCTGGTGTACCATTGTCGGCCCTACTACTTGTCAGTAGATGTCGCTTTATGATATATATTGAAAAAACATGATTACAACACGGACATTGCATCAGTTGCGGAACACATTCGTGCGATAATGTCTAGGACTCGAGTGATGAAGACAATATTTTGCTATATATTTATTACAAAAACAAGTGGAAATATAAAGAATGATTCTGGATGCATCCGTATCATCATCATCATCATCAGCCTATGTTAGTCCACTGCTGGACGTAGGCCTCTCCTATTAACTATGCGTACAGACGCATTAGGAGGTAAATGCCCATAATCGCCACGCTGGGCAAGCATAGCATTTCGTGCGATTTGCTATATCTTCTATTTACATCCGTGGGCGCGGCAAGTCGCGATCACTCCGTTGAGACGAGAGGACTATGCTTGACGAGCTCATGCCGGTAAAATGAATTTAATTAAGTCGTTAAAAGTTTGTCTCACATTTAAACCGTACTTTTGAACCATTGGGTAATACGACTAATAAATAAAACTTCATTCAACAAGTTTTTCATTCATCATTAATGAAAAACATTCTCTCATCAGACTATATAGTGTAAACGAGGAACATACATGCAGTATAAGCAAAAATAGTGGATGATTTTTTTGGATCGCGTAGGTTTGTATAAATACTATTCGTAAGTCGCAAGACTCAAATTTTCAATCGAAAACGAGGAAGATCGACCATTCGCGTCAACTTCAAAAATAACAGTTTTCCTTGTATGAAAAATTGGCTTCCTTGTAACCAAAAAATGTTTAGCATGTGTACAGGGTGGAAATTCTTTTCGGCTAGTAGTTACCTACGCGAAAATGGTCTTGGACTTGGAAGAGCTTCCCTTGATTTTAACTTAATGAAGATTGGCGTTTACAGATTTTGGAAAAAACATACAGGGTGCGTGAAAATGGTAATTTGTGACAAAAAAAAATTATGCCAATTGATCCTGTTTCTGTTCAGGATCAAAAGCTTGTATGGGATCAAAAAAATTTTTCGGCTAGAAAAGCCACAAATCATGAACTTAATTTCCCATACAAATTGTATGAAAATTAAAATCTATACTTTTCACACCACCTATTCGAATACGGGTCTTTTCTTCCCTGCTAGGAGGCATCAAAGTGGCACTTTTCTGTTCAAGGACTTTCTATTTCCAGCCTAAAAAATTACAATGAAATATGAAAATGAACAGTAAGTCGTTCATAATTGATAAAAATTTCTTCAGAATCGATTATTTGCATAAATATTAAATATGTGATATATCTATTATTTTCTCATAGGTGGTATGAAAAGCAGTATGTGTCACACGGTATCAAAATTAATTCGTCTTGGGCGTTAACGTTTGAATCCTTCATTACGCTCAGAATTCCACTTTAGAATCCCTCCCTACGGTCGGGATTCAATTGTGGAATCCGTCGCTCTATTCAAGATTCAATATACGCCCACTTCGGAAATATACCATTTTGATCCCTTGTGACACAATCTACTATTTCACGCTTATTATTTTTATGCCAATCGAGACAGATAAAAGACACTTTTTTTCCCATAGTAAAATTATGAAACCAGTTTTCTTGAATCTTTGTCTTCTTTGTACATCGCCGTAAGGTGACCCCTAGGAAACTATTGGTACTGGATAGGAATGGAATCGATGGGCATAAAAAATAAAAAGAGATTTTTTTTATTTTTCATACAATTTGATTGTGAATTTGAATTTTTGATTTGTGGCTTTTCTAGCCGAAACATTTTTTTTGGTCCCTTACGAGCTTTTGGTCCTGAACAGAAACAGGATATATTGGCGTCAAAAAAGTTTGTCTAAAATGATCATTTTCTCCCACCCTGTATGTTTTTCCAAAATGTGTAAACGCCAATCTTTATTAATTTAAAATCGAGGGAAAGTCTTTTAAGACTATTTTCGCGTAGCTACTCTGAATCTGGTAGTTGCCCTCACTGACCCAAAAATAATTTCCATCCGGTATACAATCTGTTACCGGCGTCCGGGTATTTTTAAAAACCGGTAATATGAGTTACCTACCGTACTATAGTTTTATTACGTTCAATATTATACCTAAACAAACATTTTTGTGTTTTATACCTAAACAAACGGTAGGTATCATCATCATCATGATGATGATGATGATGATGATGAGTTACCTACCGTACTATAGTTTTATTAAGTTCAATATTATACCTAAACAAACATTTTCAGTAGCCATTGCCCAATGATTTGATGTATACAGTATGTTACCGGCGACCGGGCATTTATTAAAATGCGTAACATGGTTTGCCGGACTTTAAGCGTAGTAAGTGCAATAATATAACTAAACGTATTCAGTGGTGTGTGGCCAACGGTAGTATGTGTACAGTCTGATACCAGTAGGCAGTGATGATGGTTGCGTTTTTATTGTTTGTCGTAGTTTCTGTCTCTTTTTAATATTAACGAGTGACACATGCCACGATAAACGCTGGACCATCAAAAGCCTCCAGATATAAATTGTCTGTAAGCTGTAAATGTTGGGGGTAGGGAGATGGTCACGTTCGGGTGTGCGTCGCTGTACTAACGGACGAAGCCTCAAGTCCGTCATACGCGTCCTTG